>JASPKP010002945.1:0-2500 GCA_030674155.1 Stramonita haemastoma | reverse complement strand
GTCACGTTAGCCTAGCTGAAAGAGGTTTTAGTACTGCTTTGGGCTGGCAGTCTGCATTGTTGTTGTTGTGCGTTCCCCAGCCTAACGCTCTGAGGGTCACCCAGAATGTGCACTCTGACTCATTCATCCCACCTGGGAATCACTGCGAGATTAAAATTGCACACTGAATAGGAAGTTTGCATGTATGACTGTTTTTAGGTATCTCGCCAAATAGGCAGCCATACTCCGACGTCAAAGGGGCAGTCTACATTGCCAAACGACCATTGAGATACATACAGGAATCACACGATAATGCCTGTAAAACACAGAGCTATCATCTGTTTCGAGGCCAAAACATTGATACATAATCTAGTAGTTGTTAACCATTTCTTAAAAGGGGGAAAATTAATCAAGTTTTCTATTGTGGTGTTGTGTTTTGCTTATTGTTTCATTGTGTCTGTTTTTGGTAATACCACTGACTGCACTTTATCCTTTCCATTTCTTCCACATTTTGAATTGTTTCTTCTTCTTCTTCTTTGTCATGACCGGAAGGTCGTGGAGGAGACATGAGAGACGATTCTGCAGCCAGCCGTCACCATCCAGCCCTGTCCACCTTCCGAATGAGTGTTGGACTGTCCAGGCGGGTCCACTCCTTGATGTTATCCATCCAGCTTTTGGTTTGTCTGCCTCGGTGTCTGCCACCTACTAGCGTTCCTTGTAGGATTGTCTTGGGGAAGGTGTTGTGGCGTGTGACATGGCCGAACCATGCCAGCTTCCTTTTCTTGACAGTGGCTAGTAGGGGTTCCTGAGGACCAGCCATCAGTGCGACTTGACTTCGCACATAGGTGTTTGTTTTCCGATCCTTCCAGGAAATTCCAAGTAGTCGCCTGAGCATTTTGTCTCGAACGTCTGGATCGGCTTGGTGGTTTCAGCGGTCATTGTCCAACTTTCGCAGCCATACAGCAAGATGGAGATGACCAGGGATCTGAACAATTTGACCTTTGTTTTGAAGCCGATGTTGTTGCTTCTCCATATCTTGTTCAGTTTTGCCATAGTTGATGTTGCCATGGCTAGCCTGGTCTTGATCTCTGTGGTGGAGCGTCCATCTTTCGTGAGGGTAGCACCAAGATATTTGAAAGCGTCTACTTCTTCCAGTTGCTGGCCGTTCATGTAGATCTGTGCTGTGGTGTCGTTTGCACTGTTGACCATTACTTTACTCTTTTCTGTGCTGACTTCCATCCCATATGCGCCTGCTCTGTCTACCAGTCTGTTGGTAAGGTCTTGAAGTTCCTTGTTGCTGCCTCCCATGAGATCAATATCGTCAGCGAAGCGCAGATTGTTAATGGGTCGCCCTCCTATAGAGATGGTAGAATGGAAGTTGTATTGTTTACTTGTAAACCAAATAAAATCGCTGCCTTGATTTGTGTAAAATGTTATTCATTTGTTCTTTGAAGCAACATTGAACTTAAATATTAAAAAATCCTTACTTTTGCAAGACTAACATCAAGAGCACAGAATGGCTAGTTGATGAATGAAAAGCTAAGCCGATAATAGCAATGATAATAGTGATGATAATGGTGAGAAAAAGAATTTAATTATTGCTCTTCTTCATAGTTTTTCTTCTTGTTCATATCCTGAAAACAATGTAGGCCTACAGGTCTTATGTGCTCTTCTGCCTCCGGTTCTCTTGTCATGTACGCGTGTATGAAGAAGAGGAGGGGGGGGGGGGAGAATTAGCATAACCAGTGGAGCTTTATGTTCGCGTCTAACGGCTCGGATTTTAACAACCACCCAGACACCCCATCTTTATTCTCCTTGGAGTTACATCAATACCAACTACACTCCACCCTAATATAAGTGGTTTGGATGAGGCTATGAGGTCCTGTGTACAAACACACGCAGAACATCTTGTGCACACGTTAAAACCCGTTCCGCTTTTCCGAAGAGTAGGTCATTTAGTACCGGTAGGATGCCAGAATTTAAAAAATACAACAGATGCAGGTTTGTGTCTGGTTCATACGTCATCCTGAAGTCAGTATGCGCCTACCTTAATGTTGGCAATTCTTCGCCAAATGTCACCATAGGGGAACCTCCAGCTCTAACCGAGGAACGAAAAAAAAAAGTACGAATATGTATGCATTATGTATGTATTTGTGTGTGTGTGTACACACACACACACACACACACACACACACACACACAACACACACACACACACACACACACACAGGCACGCGTGTTATTGATCTGTGTGTGTGTGTGTGTGTGTGTGTGTGTGTGTGTGTGTGTGTGTGTGTGTGTGTGTGTGTGTGTGTGTGTGTGTGTGTGTGTGTGAGAGAGAGAGAGAGAGAGAGAGAGAGAGAGAGAGAGAGAGAGAAGACAGACAGACAGACAGACAGACAGACAGAGACAGACAGACAGACAGACAGAGACAGACAGACAGAGAGACAGACAGACAGAGAGACAGACAGCAGACAGAGACAGACGACAAGACAGACAGAGAGACAGACAGAGAGAGAGA
>JASPKP010000295.1:32500-54942 GCA_030674155.1 Stramonita haemastoma | reverse complement strand
GACACGTACAGTCCAAAACAGTCATGCAAAATAAAAGTAGGAGCTAAAAACCCATCATTTATGTCAGGCTAGATGTTGCCAAGCAACAGAGAAGTGATATCTTTTCATTTTGAAGTACTTTCCCTTTAACTGTAGTTAGGAAGCTAGCTTGTTTACATCCAGTCAGAACCACGGAAATTTTCCGATGTGTAGGCGTGTAGAGTGCACATTTTACCCTGCAAACTTTCTGGGGTGGGGCAGTCTAGGGGTTAAATGAAAAGTAAATTATGCATGACATAAAAAAGGCATAATGATTTACACACACACACACACACTAACACATACAAGCACACACACACACACTAACACATACAACACACACACACACACACCAACACTAACACCACAGACACATTAACACAAACACACACACACTAACACTAATGTACGCACACACACACAACCTAACCACACACACTAACACTAACACACACCTACACACACCATAACAACACACACACACTAACACACAACACACGCAAACACTAACACACACACTAACACACAACACTAACACTAACACACACACATACACACACACTAACACACACACACACACTAACACACACACACTAACACACACACCACTAACACAACACTAACACACACACACTAACACACACACAAACACTAACACCACACTAACCACACACACTAACACTAACACTAACACCACACACACTAACACACACACACACACTAACACACACACACACTAACACAACACACACACAACACACACACACTAACACACACACACACACTAACACACACACACACACACACCACACAACACTAACACACACACAACTAACACACACACACACACACACACACACACTAACACACACACTAACACACACACACACACACACACACTAACACTAACACACACACACACTAAACACACACACACACACACACACACTAACACACAACTAACACACACACACACACACACACACACTAACACTAACACACACACACCCCCTGGCCTGTTGACTGACCTTGATGAAGACCGGGTGTTCCTGCCCAGGACCCGTCACAGTGGCAGTGACCGTCCTTTTTCTGGATGGGGGGGCTGCTGCTGCCGTCTGCACCACTGCCTGACCACACACACACACACACACACACATCAGTTAAATCCTGTTCCGCTTTTCGTAAGAGTAGGCCATCATGTGCCAGTGGGAACAGATGACATTTACAAAACTGCATACACACAGGGACTGGATGAAAAAAAAAGCACGAGTGCTTATTCCATTATCCTCGATATAAAAGAATACATCAAAAAATCAAATCAGCAGTCCGTTTCCCCCACTTTTAGCTCCTCTCAGAGGCAAATTATTTCATACCAGCCCAGCCCAGATGGGGGGGGGGGGGGGGGGGGGGGCAGCTGGTGCTAATTATAGCAGGAACTGACCACACTTGGGACTAGGTAAAAAGAAGGGGCAAGCTAAATTTAGCACTGTGGACTGAGTGATGTGCGTTGTGACATATACACATAAATCAACACACGCACTTTAAAGCACACACGCTCACACTTGTATGCATGCACATGCACGCGCGCGCACACACACACACACACACACACACACACACACACATACACACACACACACACACACACACACACACACACACACACACAGAGGAGGGGGAGGGATAACCTAGTCAGAACATGTGCTTGCAATCGGAGGACCCAGGTTCGAATCCCGTTGAAGGGGATATGCTCCCTGGAGTTAAAATCCGTGTAGACTACTCTTTCCCAAAAAGTTCTTCGAATGAGACTCTAAACTGAGGCCATGTGTGTGAATGCTCACAGAATATCTAGCGCATATGTTAAATCTTGTTCTGCTCTTCGAAAGAGTTTGCAATTGTGTGCCGGCGGGAACAGATGATAAAATTTACAAAACTGCATGCACATAGGAACTGGATGTAAAAAAAAAAAGCTCACAAGTGCTTATTCCATTATCCTCAATATAAAAGAATTAATAAATAAATAAACAAACAAATAAATACCTTTAAATAAATTCACACACACATGCACACACTCTCACACTCAAATTTACACACGCACGCATGCACACAATCAAATTTACACTCGCACACACGCATGCATGCAAGCATGCACACGCACGCACACGCACGCACGCACACGCACACACACACACACTTACTGCTGCTGGCTTAGTATCTGGAGATGGCTCCACTTCGACTCTGTTGTGCCTAAGCAAGGGCGACTGAACATAGAGGCCTTCCTGTCAACACAATACAATACAATACATTACAATACAATACAATACTGGGGGACATGACATAAAGTCCCTCCTGTCAACACAGTACATTACATTACAATACTGGGGGACATGACATAAAGGCCTTCCTGTCACAATACAATACATTACAATACTGGGGGACATGACATACAATCCTTCCTGTCAACAGCCAATCCCCATGGTAGCATCATCAACCCATGCAAGGCAATCACACAATACAATACAATACAATACAATACAATAAAATAAAATACAATAGAATACAATAAGGGAGGAAGGTGGCAGTGTGGTTAAGATGTTCGCCTGCCAACAAGTAAACTGAGTTTCTGGGTTCATACCCAGCCTCACCCTTTCTTCCCAGTTTGACGAAAAAAACGAACTGAAAGTCAAAGTCATTTGGATGCGACTATAAACCAAGGCCCCATGTGCGAACACACGCAGAACACCTTGCGCACATGTTAAAACCCAGTTCTGCCTTTCGGAATAGCAGGCCATCGTGTGCCGGTAGGAGCGAATGACAAAATTAAAAAAAAAAAAAAAAGCCAAACAAACAAAAACAAAACAAAACCAAAAAATCCCAGCATGCACACATGTCATGTTTAGACACCATCCTTGAGGGGAAAAAAATTTGTAGGTAGGCGCTGCACTTGTGGCAACGCGCTCTCCCCGGGGAGAGCAGCCCGAATTTCATGCAGAGAAATCTGCTAGGTCATAAAGTGGTATAAAATTAAAAAATAAAAATAATAAATACAACACTGACAGTTGAACACAACAAGAAAGACCATTGACTAGCACACACATGAATAAATTATTGACTCCACTTTGTTGGATCACTTGGAAACAGTTTCAATCTCTTATCAAAACACTTGCACTCCCCCCCACACACTCAAACAACCATACACACTCACACACACACACACACACACACACACACACACACACACACACACACACACACACACACTCTCACACACACACCACACACACACACACACACACACACCCCACACACACACACACACGTGCACAGACGCATGCGCTAGCACATACACACACGCACGCGCGCACACACACACACACCAGGGGATGGGATATCCTAGTGGTCAGAACATAGCGCTCACAATTTGACATCATGGGTTTGATTCTTCCCCTGGAGATAACACCAGTGCTGACTACACTCCCCAAAAATCCTTTACATGAGACTATAAACTGAGGCCCAAGTGTGAACGCATGCATGCAGACATTTTGCGTACACAAATACTGTTCCACTTTTTGTAAGAGTTGGCCATCGTGTGCCGGCGGGAACAGATGGCACGAGTTACAAAAAATCTGTATACACACGGGGACTGGATGTAAAAAAAAAAAAAAAAGCACAAGTGCGTATTCCATTATTTTCAATATAAAAGAATAGATAAATGAAAAAAAGAAAAAAAAATTTGTGAAATATTTTCACATAGAGAAGAATCGGCAATTGTTTTCTAGGATGAACCTGAATGCATTCGTAACCAAATTCAGCAAAAATGGTCAATGTCTGTGTGGTGAAAATATCACTAATACATCTAAGTGAAATTTTTATATATATTTTTTTTATACATTTTTTGTCTAAGAAATCCCCTCATCAGCATATTCAGTAATGTAAAATTAGCATTTGATGATGATTGTGAAAGGTCTCTTCAACAGGCCTATGGCCATTTTCATAGATGCCTAAACATATTTCACCAATCCAAATCCGTGTCAAATCTTTATCAAAACGCACACATAGTGCACTGCGCTTGTCATCTGACAGCCCAGGTTCCAGCCCCCATCCACACACCCAGTCACAGGCATTTTTCCTGCAGCTAACATCAGTGCCAACTCCACTCCCCATCTTCAGATGAGATTGTAAACCCAGGTTCTGTGCTGTGTGCCAACACAAACACAGCAGCTTGCTCCCTTGTTAAAACAGGTTTTGCCTTTAGAAAGTAGACCCGTGCCTGCCAGTGGGAACCAATAACGATGACAAAACAGTAAGCACATGGCGACTGGACGTAAATACGTAGTGTAGCGCTTATTCACTATCCTCAAAATAACACATTTTAGATGATAAAGATAACCACACAAACTACACACACACATAAACTACACAACAAACACATACACATACAAACACACACCACAACACACACACAAAACACACACTACAAACACACACACACACACCACCACAACACACACACACACACACACACACACACACACACACACACACACACACACACACACACACACACACACACACACACACACGCATGCTAACATACACACACATACACACACATACAAACACAAACACACACATACAAACACACACACAAACCCCACACACACACGCATGCTAACATACACACATACACACCTGAATGTGCATCGGCATGTAGGCCATCCGATCCACCTCCTGCTCAGGGTGGATGATAGGAGGTGGATCCATCCACAACGAGTCCTCCACCTCATCCCGCTGGGCCGTCGGGGTCGAATGGGCCAGGGGATGCCCTGGGTTTGCTGCCGAATATAAAACTAGAGCCGGTATAGGACCTGCCAGAAAGGTATGGCTAAACGGGGATGGCTGAGGTCGTGCGTGTTGGGGGTTGGCGGTGTCCATGCTTGTCTGCCTGCGTGCGCTGTGTGGAACAGTGTTGTCTGCATGAGTGTCACCAGCCGGTGCGGAGGGACCCTGAGATGGTTTAATGGAGACCCTACGCTGCTCTACGACGTTAACCCTGTTAGCTATATCTAAACACCTTTCACACCCACATTCTCCCCCTGACCGATGACGACGACGGCGACGCTGCTGCCGACGCTGCCGCCTGGCCTCCTGCCTCCTCTCCTCCCCTCCACCATCACGGCGGTTTTGTCCCAAGGGCGACCCTGGAGAATAGAGAAAACTATGCATCACACCACTGTCCAATGCTGCTCTGAGTTTGCACTTTGTGTTAAGTTATGCAGATAGAGAAAACCATCATACCGTTATCCAATGCTCCTTTCGGTTTGCACTTTGTATTGAAGTGATGCAGATAGAAAACCATCACACCATTAACTTATGCTGCTTTTGGTTTGCACTTTGTGTTGAAGTGATGCAGTCAGCATTTAGGACTGAGGTAGCTTCCAACAGACAGAGGAGAAGATGATGCAATGCTCAGTTTTAAAGTGCTGACATTTGTACAGGAATGTATGTAGGTATGACCTCTGTCTGTCTGTCTGTCTGTCTGTCTGTCTGTCTGTCTGTCTGTCTGTCTGTCTGTCTGTCTATCTATCTATCTATCTACCAAACGCAACACCAAGCTGAATTCAACAGGAAAATGTTCGACTTATGCCATCAACAATACACCAATTAGTTCTTGTTTTCTTTTTAGTCCTTAGCTACATGTCCGATAATCACCAAAGGTGACATTTTTGCATATGCCATAATTTTCCCCACCCTTTAGATAGCCGCATTCCAACTTCGAGGATGGTGTCTGAACATGACACCTGTGTGGATGTGTTCTTAAGATTCTGTCATTCATTCCTGCCAGTACACAGTGGCCTATTCTTCTGAAAGGTGGAACAGGCTTTTCATGTGCAGGCCAGATGTTCTGCGTACATTGGGACATGGAGCCTCAATTTATAGTTTCTTATGAAGGACTCTGCCACCTACTTTGACTTTCTTGTCAAACTGGGAAGAAAGTGCAAGGCCAGGAATCGAGCCAAGAACCTCACAGTTTACATGTTAGGCAGGTGTATGTCTTCACCATTCTGCCACCTTCCTTTCCTCTTGCAATGAACAGTCTAATGGTATAGGCTTAAAATTAAACTGTCAAAATTGAAAATGGGCAATGAAATCGGCACTTGTTGTCAGGCATAGACTGGGAATGGAGGAAGTTCAAAGTTTTCTTCAGAGATTTAAACAACAGAACTCCTCACACTGACAGCAGTTGTCCACTCATTCAAACCTAGTGTTCATTACAGTTTGTTGGGTTTTTTCATAGTGTTCATTACAGTTTGTTGGTTTTTTTCCAGTGTGATGGAGTGAAACAGGCCTGTTTTGACATCAAGAGAAGGTAATCTGTGGCACTGATGTCTCACACAAAAGTAAACTCTGTGCATGTGTTGTGTGTGTGTGTGTGTGTGTGTGTGTGTGTGTGTGTGTGTGTGTGTGTGTGTGTGTGTGTGTGTGTGTGTGTGTGTGTGTGTGTGTGTGTGTGCATGCATGCGTGTGTGTTATTTAATCATTTGTTTTCATTTTCATTATTCCAAGGATGATTCAACAAGAGCTCATGTGCTGGTGTGCACATACATGTATGGGCGAGTGTGTGTGTTAGCATGGAGAGGGAGAGGGAGAGGAGAGGGAGGGAGGGAGGGAGGGAGAGAGAGAGAGAGAGAGAGAGAGAGAGAGAGAGAGAGAGAGAGAGAGAGAGAGAGAGAGAGAGAGAGAAGAAGAGAGACAGACAGACAGACAGACAGACAGACAGAGACAGACAGAGACAGAGAGAGGACAGAGAGACAGAGAGACAGAGAGACAGAGACAGAAGGAGGGAGAGGGAGAGAGAGAGGGAGAGAGAGTGGGAGAGAGAGAGGGAGAGAGAGAGAGGGTGAGAGAGAGAGAGAGAGAGACAGACAGACAGACAGAGAAGAGAGAGACAGAGACAGAAGGGAGAGAAGGAGGGAGAGAGGGAGAGAGAGAGGGGGAGAGAGAGGGGGGGGGAGAGAGAGAGGGGGGAGAGAGAGAGAGAGAGAGAGAGAGAGAGAGAGAGAGAGAGAGAGAGAGAGAGAGAGAGAGAGAGAGAGAGAGAGAGAGAGAAGAATGAATGAATGAATGAATGAATGAATGAATGAATGAATGAATGAATGGTTATTTTTCAAGGGTGACGGATAAGCATTCACATTTTTCTCATTCAGCCCTTGCCCTGATTAGGGAATAGCAACCCCCCCCCCCCCCCCTTAAAAAAGTAACGAGCAACAGCAACAAATAAAACAAAACAAAACAAACAAAATCAAAAACCAAAAATAAAGTAATAACAACCCCCTCCCTCATAAAAACCACCACCATGAACAACAAAAGTTCAACCTATGATTTAAAGAAAGCCGATAGACATAATTATCAACCGCATTATCCCTAACTAGAT
The DNA here is from genome assembly GCA_030674155.1 of Stramonita haemastoma. Classification (NCBI taxonomy): domain Eukaryota; kingdom Metazoa; phylum Mollusca; class Gastropoda; order Neogastropoda; family Muricidae; genus Stramonita; species Stramonita haemastoma. Next base: position 47,489 of record JASPKP010000295.1, on the reverse strand, counting down.
TGATGATTATTCAAACAAAAGAGATAGACGTGAATACAGTGAACATAATCACCAACTCACCTAAACATTAATGTTAAAACAGATACACTGATTATAATGTAAGCGATTCAGAGAAGAAAGCAACACAAGCTTAAAAAAAAAAAAGATACATCTGACATCTCCACAAATAACCCCTGAGAAAACAACCCAAAACAATGGTAATAAAAAGGTGTTACATAAATAACACAGTTTTTCACAGGAAGTGTCCTGGCTCATGTGGGAGGGCAATCTTGTCTCCATTACCTGTCCACTCTCCTCTCTCCCATACAATTTAAAAAAAAGGAAGCCCCCCTCCCTTTTTTTCAGGGGGGGGGGGTCAAAAATTGAGAAAGTGAATTTTGGGGATATCCTGATGCTATACATGAAATAGGTTTGGTGTCAATCTATCACTTCTAAATTTTTCTATCACAGCTACTACTACATCTATTACTTCTACCAAACCTTCTGACTACCACAGCTACTACTACATTTTTAACAGGTACATCTATCACTTCTACAAAAGCTTCTTACTACCACAGCTACTATATTGTTTTTGTATTTTGTACCACTTTCTGTCACAGCAGATATCTTGTGTGTGTGTGTGTGTGTGGGGGGGGGGGGGGGGTGGCTCGGAGAGCCGGTGGCCACAAGTGCAGCACTCCATTTTTTCTTTTTCCTGCATGCAACTGTTTTTTTGTTTCCCTATCAGTGTGGCTTTTTTCTACTGAATTTTGCCAGGGTCAACCCCCTTGTTGCAGTGGGTTCTTTTACATGCGCTAAATAGTGATGCGTAACACACGGGACCTCTGTTTATTGTCTGTCCAAAGACGACTAGTAGTGGTAGTTAGTAGTAGTATAGTAGTAGTAGTAGTAGTAGTAGTAGTGTAGTACTACTACTACTACTACTACTACTACTACTACTATTACTACTACTACAACAACACTATTTTTATCAAGTAGATCTATCACTTCTACTAACGCTTCTGACTACCACAGCTATTACAGGGTTCATACAGATCTTTGGGAAGAAAATTCAAGGACTTTTCAAGGACTTTCAAGGACCTCACTCTCAATTTCAAGGACTTCCATCAACAAATAGTGCTTGCATTTTAACAATGTCTAGGGGGCGGATAGCTAGTGGTCAGAACATTGCGCTGGCAATTTGAAGACCGGGTTCGAATCCGTCGAGGAAATTTTCTTCCTGGAGTTAACATCATGCGACTCCACTCTCCCAAAAGTCCTTCGGATGAGACTTTAAACGAGGCCCCGTGTGCGAACGCACGCAGAACATCTTGCGCACACTTTTAAATCCTGTTCCGCTTTCGTAAGAGTAGCCATCGTGTGCCGGTGGAACAGATGACAATATTTACAAAAACTGCATACACACGGGGACCGGATGAAAAAAATGACATGTGCTTATTTGTATCCTCAATATAAAAGATAAATAATAAATAATAAATAAATAAATAGACACTTTACAGCTGAAAAGAAAACAACATCTATAGCCATTTGGTGCAAATTTTCTTCATAACAAGATTGAATATTTCTACTGTAGTTAACTGGGCTCAATCAAAAACAATCATTGGCCTAAAGTGTGCACTTAGCATAAACAAATTTCAATCTAAGCAGGGGTGAAAGTGTAAAAATCTCTAAACCCTGAAACCCCAATTTTTTGTTGTCCTCCAGACATTCCAAATCCTGAAGAAAAAAAAATCAATCCTGAAGCAATTTAAGTACCATTCCACCCCTATTTAACTGTATGCACATTCCTGTGTTGTCTGTGATGCCCCACCAAGTTTCAGTGTTGCAGTGGTGGGAATTGGCAGTCCAAAAACTGTAGAAAGTGGGGGGGGGGGGGGGGGGGTAAGTCCAGGGGGGGGAGTCCAGGGGCATTGCCCCCTGGCGGGGTCAAGGGGCAGAGCCCCTTGTGGGGGTCAGGGGGCGTTGCCCCCTGAAGCTGAAGGTTTTTCAACAATTCTAGCCTGTTTAATGGCCTCTCCTTGAACTAATTTCAGTTCTTGATACTAAGCAATTTCTGCCCTAAAATAAGCTCTCAAGTATGACCTTTTCTGTCATTTCTTCAATCTAAAGGAGGTTCTATACCCAAGTAATCACATAGCAAAAATGAGTATATTTCTAGACAAATGTGTACTAATGCAGATAGAGGAAGAGAGAGAAAGAAAAGACAGACACATAGAGAAACAGAGAGAGAGAGAGGGATGAGGGGGGGGGGGGGGAAGAGGTGTGTGTGAGTGTCTGTGTGTGTAAGAGACAGGGAGAGGTGGAAAAAATGAGAGACACAGAGAGAGAATGTGTGTGTGTGTGTGTGTGTGTGTGTGTGTGTGTGTGTGTGTGTGTGTGTGTGTGTGTGTGCGCGTGGGCAATGTGTAAGTGTCATTTACTTCCAGTGTGTGTGTGTGTGTGTGTGTGTGTGTGTGTGTGTGTGTGTGTGTGTGTGTGTGTGTGAGTGAGTGAGCGAGTGGTGAGAGAGTGAGTGAGTGAGTGAGCATGCGTGGGAGAGACAGACAGACAGAAGAGGTGAGTGATGCAGGAGAGAGAGAGAGAGGAGAGAGATGAGAGTGAGAGAGAGAGAAGAGAGAGAGAGAGAGGGGGGGGGGGGTCTCTCCATGAAAAAGGGGAGGCTAGTGGCCTGCTGACTTGTGTAAACATTGCTCTCTGACCCCAAGTGGAACAGCCAGTGAAAGCCCCCCCCCCCCTTCTGCCTTATATTAGAGCTGCTAGTCCATCCCTATCATGAAACTTGACACCCATTGTTGTACACATGGTCTTTCAACAGAAAAAGTGATCTTGCTAGGCTTACCAAGGCTTGGATTGCCTTGTGACAAAGCAGAGAGGGGAAGTAATTACTAACCAGCATGGAAGTTATTTCCCTTGACCTGCTTTCGTGGGTTTCTTTCTTTTTTTTCTTTTTCTCTTTACTTTTCCTTTAGCAAATTTCCACGAATTTGTAGAAAGTACCATACCTGACTTTACTATCTATCTCTCTCTCTCTCTCTCTCTCTCTCTCTCTCTCTCTCTCTCTCTCTCTCTCTTCCTCTTCTCCTCTCCTCTCCTCTTCTCTACTCGCGTTATTATCCCTCTTAGTCCTTTGGTAATAAGTAAAATTCATAAGTACTTTTCAAAGACCGTGGAGGAATACTGCCATGATTTTCAAGAAACTATCAAGGTCATGAACAGGGAAAGGGTACCAAAATTCAAGGACTTTCAAAGAGACCTTAACCAAACCTTTACAGTTTACTTCTCACCTTTACTCTTTCTGTCTGACAATTTCAGTCCACCCATGTAAAATCCCTGCAGGCTTTTTTTCTCTTTCAGATATGTTCAAGGCCTCAAGTTGGCCTTTAGCTGACGTCATCAGCAACTCTTTTTTTTTTTTGGAAACAGGAAGACATTCCCCTCCTCCATTGTAAATGCTGGCCTACACTAGAGGTGTGTTTAGCCAGGCAGTCCCTAGTTGTTTTTCTTTCCCTGGACAGGGGAATGTAGAGATGGCTGGTGACCTCATATAAATAAACAATCAAATTTAAGTAGAAACAGATCATAAGGTGTATGGTGCTATTTAAAACAAACATAGGCCTAAGGATTGTTCTTTGTTGTAACAGTATGACTCTATGGCATATTTTGGGTTTTGATATGAATGAATATAAGATTAGAGAATGTTAATATAGATTCATATTATTAGAGATTGTTCATGAATACTTTCCATTAAACCAACTACTTTGCAAGCAAAGCTGGATGGGCAACAGATCAGGAGCTGTGTTTTCCCATCCCTGTTTAATTATAAATAACTCATCTCATGGACATCTCAGGTTAATGATGTGTACATGTATGAAAAACTGGATAATCTTCTTTTTGTAGTCAAGTATTTGGTCTTGTTGAACTTTTAATGTTTTATTGCTGTAAGTTACTGGGTGAAGCTTTTAAAAGTGTCTAGTCAGAGGCTTTAATCGCCCTTATCTTGCAGCCATATATTTGTTGTACACAATGCAATAGTGCATTTTAAAGCTGGTGTCCTCTAGTTTATTTGGATACATAATATGTCTAGCTTTGTTGTGTGGGCAGCAAGATAATCCCCACTGAAGCTGCATGAGAAAACAAAATGTCCTCCTCTTGCAGACCTGCCTACCCCAGCAAATGAAAAATAGTATTTGGACAGGTCAAAAATAGTATTTTGAAAGCAAAAATAGTATTCCCAATCTTTCTTGGTCTCGATTTATTCTTTATTTAGAAGCACTATTTATTTGATGGTTCCAATTGTGGCTATGATTCCTTGGCAGCACTATGCTTTTATGAAGAAGAGGGCATTTTCCGAAAACTTGCCATCTTCCATTTGCATTTCAGAGAGAGAGAGAGAGAGAGAGGAGAGAGAGAGAGAGAGAGAGAGAGGAGAGAGAGAGAGAGAGAGAGAGAGAGAGAGAGAGAGAGAGACACGCAGACAGATAGTTTATTCATATAGGCTTAGCCCTTATGAAGGGAATGTGAACAATACAAGACATGGTATGATAAATATAGTGAAAATCATTTGATCATTAAGCACATGACTTATGAAGTGACTATTTCAAGTAAGCTGACAAGATAGAGAAGTTATGTTTGATGTGTGAAGAGAGAGAGAGATGAGAGAGAGAGAGAGAGAGAGAGAGAGAGAGAGAGAGAGAGAGAGAGAAGAGACGAGAGAGAGAGGAGGGTGAGAGAGAGGAGAGAGACAGAGACAGAGACAGAGAGAGAGAGGAAGGGAGAGAGAGAGAGAGAGAGAAGAGAGAGAGAGAGAGAGAGAGAGAGAGAGGAGAGAGAGAGAGAGAGAGAGAGAGAGAGGGAGGGGAGGAGAGAGAGAGAGAGAGGGAGGGAGGGAGGGAGAGAGAGAGAGAGGAGAGAGAGAGAGAGGAGAGAGAGAGAGAGAGAGGAGAGAGAGGAGAGAGAGAGAGAGAGAGAGAGAGAGAGAGAGAGAGAGGAGAGAGATGAGAATGAATGAACGAATGAACGAATGAATGAATGAATGAGTAAAGAGGGTAATGGCATAAGAAAACGTACCTTTTTACAACCACCCTTCTGGGGAAAAAAGGAAGAAAAGAAAAGAAAGGCATAGCAATAACAAACAAACTGCACATATACATTGTATGAGTGAAGAAAAAAGAAGAAAAAACCATAACATCATCCAAATACAAGAAACATTTTCTACGCTTATGCTTTATCTTTTACAAAATGAGAGAACAAAATCACAAAATCAGATTAGAAAATAAGAAATATGATTGACTAGAGAGTAGAGTAGAGTAGAGTAGAGTAGAGTAGAGTAGAGTAGAGTAGAGTAGAGTAGAGTAGAGCAGAGCAGAGCAGAGCAGAGCAGAGGAGAGACTGACAGAGAAGGGATAGACAGACAGATGAGAGATAGAATACAGACAGACGGACAGACTAAAGGCACTCAGTTTCACAAGCAGGCAGACAGACAGACAGACAGACAGACAGACAGACAGCCAGCCAGCCAGCCAGAGAATGACAGACAGCTGATAAAAAGACATATGTAAAACATGATTAAAGAAGTCATGGCAAACCATGACTGACATTTTGTCTGATTAACAAGAAAACAATATGCGCTTTTTTTTTTCTTATAAGACAAGATCAACATCCAGTCTCTGTCAGCCTTTCATTCATAAGAAAATGTTTCAATGATTTTTTAAAGTTTAGCATAGAAGTTACACTTTTTAAGGATGTGGCAGGTTATTCTAGTAAGTGCCACTGCTATATACAAGACTACTTTTAAACAGATCTATTCTTGGTTTTGGCACAGTAAGTTTATGTGAATGACGATATGTATTTATTCGAAAATGTTTTGCGAGAGTGGGCGGTGCATTTCCATACACTATTCTGTGCATCATTAAAGCTTTGTTGTATTCCAACTGCAATTTAAATGGCAAAATACCAAATGATTTATAGTCCACGGAAGTTAATGAGCTTGATTTCAATAGAATAAGTTTAATGGCACGCTTGTATAATCTAATCAGAGGTTTTAATGTATTTGCACTTGCAGAATCCCAAAGGTTGATGCATATTCTATAACAGAACTTAAGTGTGCATGGAAAAACTGTTTTCTAGTGCTAAGATTAAGGAAATGTTTTATTTTGGATAACTGAAACACCTTTTGAGATACAACTTTACTTAGATTGGCGATGTGGTCTTGCCATGAAAGATTATGATCAATAATGATTCCTAGCACCTTGTGGAAATTTACTTCAATTTTTTCACCTGAAACATTTATAGGGGACATAGAAGAGATCTGATTCTGTCACTTTTGTCTGGTTGTTTTATACACATACATTTAGTCTTTATTGGATTAAGGGACATGTGATTTAGTTCTGCCATCTGGTAAGCTGATGTATATTGTCTTGGAGATTAGATGACAAAATTTGTAAGGAATGATTTTCAGCATAAATTAAATTGTCATCTGCAAATAATTCACAACAAGCATTCATGTACAATGGTAAATCATTAATATATAGAGAGAAAAGTATAGGACCCAGAACTGAACCTTGGGGAACGCCATTGGTCTCTGTGAGAAAATCAGACTGAGACTTTCCAACAAAGACTGACTGTGTCTATTTGATAAAAATGATTTTAAAAAAATTGAAAGGTATTCTTTGATATTCTATATAGGTGTAGTTTCTTTAACAGAAGTGTGTGGTTTATCACATCGAAAGCCTGTGCAAAATCGGCGAAGACAACTCCGGTAAACATATTGTTATTAATATTCAGAAGCCAGAGAGAGAGAGAGAGAGAGAGAGAGAGAGAGAGAGAGAGAGAGAGAGAGAGAGAGGAGAGGAGAGAGAGAGAGAGAGAGTATGTGTGTGTGTGTGTGATAGAGAGAGAACTCTGGTGTTGGTGTTGTGTGTGGTGTGTGTGTGTGTGTGTGTGTGTGGTGTGTGTGTGTGTGTGTGTGTGTGTGTGTGTGTGTGTGTGTGTGTGTGTGTGTGTCTGTGAGAGAGAGAGAGAGAGAGAGAGAGAGAGGAGAGAGAGAGAGAGAGGAGAGGAGAGAGAGAGAGAGAGAGAGAGATGATTTGATTTGATTTATTCTTTTATATTGAGGATAATGGAATAAGCACTCTTGTGCTTTTTTACATCCAGTCCCGTGTGTATGCAGTTTTGTAAATATCTGTTCCCACCAGCACACAATGGCCTTCTCTTATGAAAAGCGAACAGGATTTATGTGCGCCAAGATGTTCTGCGTAACACCGGGGCCTCGGTTTAAAGTCTCATCGAAGGACTTTTGGGGAGAGTGGAGTCAGCACGATGTTAACTCTGGGAGAAAAACCTCCTCGACCAGACTCGAACCCGGGTCTTCTTCAAATTGCCAGGCAATGTTCTGACCACTAGGCTATCCGTCCCCAGAGAGAGAGAGAGAGAGAGAGAGAGAGAGAGAGAGAGAGAGAGAGAGAGATGATCTCGGCTCTCTCGGGTAATGCAGACAAGGGAAGTAATCGCGGACAAGGAAAGTAAATATCGGTATGGAAGTTACTTCCCTTGAACCATTTGCCGCGGTTATTTATTATTTTGTGGTTGTCAAAATCGTATTTTTAAAATCGTATTCTCCTATTTAGGGTTAAAAAATCGTAAAAATACGATAAAATCGTACGGGTAGGCAGGTCTGACATTGGCCCAAACTGGCAGATCGGTCTGCAGATAGCAGTCAGTCATCCTTTGTCAGTTTGTGCCAAATGTTGATTGCAGAATGACTGTGGATCTCTACGTTCTTCTCCAAATAGTGTTAGCACATTCTCTGCAACTATGGCTACCACTACTGCTCCTTTCATTTTGAAACTGCTACAACTCTTCATTTTTTAACAAGTAGATCTATCACTTCCACTTAAAAATCTGACTACCACAGCTACTACTACTATTACTACATTTTATCAAGTAGATCTATCACTTCTAAATTTTCTATCACAGCTACTACTACATTTTTAACAGGTACATCTATCACTTCTACAAAAGCTTCTTACTACCACAGCTACTATTTTGTTTTTGTATTTTGTACCACTTTATGTCACAGCAGATTTCTGTGTGTGTGTGTGTGTGTGTGTGTGTGTGTGTGTTGGGGGGGGGGGGGGGGGGGGGGGCTCGGAGAGCCCATCGCCACAAGTGCAGCACCTACCCATTATTTTTCTTTTTCCTGCATGCAACTGTTTTTTTGTTTCCCTATCAGAGTGGCTTTTTTCTACTGAATTTTGCCAGGGTCAACCCCCTTGTTGCTGTGGGTTCTTTTACATGCGCTAAATAGTGATGCAGACCTGTGCCTCCCCTTACTACTGATTTCAGTATTTTCATGGCAATTTTCAGTATTTTTCACCAAAATTCAGTATTTTTGCCCAATGTTGCGACACGATTTTTTTTTTTTTTATTGTGAAGAATAAATGTCTTTTATTTTCTATTTTCTTAATGGCTTTCCCCCCCTCTTAATTTGTTTGCTCATCCCCATTCTAATTTCTTTCCATTGTACAAAAGCTCATAGGTTTGGTTTTTTTTTTTTTATATCAACTAGCAAATATGGATAGGTCTGATAACTTATGTGATCTTATGGAATTGTCCTGGATGCTGTTCAAAATTGTCATTTCTTTTTAAAGCTATCATAAAAAAGAATACCATAATAGGTGTGTGTGTGTACTTGTGTGTATCTTTGTATGTGTGTGTATGTGTGTGACTGTGTGCTGCTAGTGAAGAGGGGAGTTGGGGGGGGGGGGACGAAGAGGGAGATAGGGTGGGAAAACTAGCGAAGAGGTGAGGGGAAAGAAACTGTGAGGGAGAAGGGAGGGGGTAGTGGCTAGGGCAGATCGTGAAAAGGGAAAGACAAGGAGGTGAGAGGTAGCAAAATACTGAAGGAGGGGGGGGGGGGGAGATTAAAGTGTGTGTGTGCGTGGTGTGTGTGTGTGGTGTGTGTGTGTGTGTGTGTGTGTGTGTGTGTGTGTGTGTGTGTGTGTGTGTGTTGAGAGAGAGAGAGAGAGAGAGAGAGAGAGGAGAGAGAGAGAGGAGAGAGAGAGAGAGAGAGAGAGAGAGAGAGATGCTCTCTTGAGAAGATTGATGAAGGTCCTAAGCCTTTCTCATTTTAATATCATACTGAAGCCCCCGTACAAAAGCAGAATAAAAATTCATCTGATTTCGCGTTGACTCACCATGATAGTTTGCATGGCCAGAAAACAAGTCGGAGTATGTGTGTGCTTAGCTTCTGTCCAGTACAGCAGCAGAGGGAGACAGTGTTCAATGGGATGTATCATCAGAAGGAGTGGCTCTGCCATTTTAACAATCAAGTGATCAACTGATTTCCCGAAGATGTGACAGGTTTACTGTTCCATGATTTGCCAAGAAATCAGCGCTTCTGTAACTTAAGTGCCGTGGTTCGTTATTTTCCGACCCTGTTGGAATTTCCGACACACTTGCAAATGAAAGCTCAACATTCGCTAGCGAGCAGCCCAATGCCTGAGACCAACGCAAGTTTCAAACATTACAAACATTACTGGCAAAAACGAACAGCCAATTTTTCTGTTAATCTGTTAACGCATAAATATCGCATCTGTACCTCTTCTAGCCCCACCCTGGCCTGTTACCGTCATTTTGCGTTTTCTCCAAATCTATTTTTGCTTGTAAGCTGTCAGTTTGGTCTGTTTTTCCACTATCCACCATTTTGTTAAGAAAATGATGCTTTGCGCATGCGTCATAAAGGGAGACAAGTAACTGAACGATTGTTCCTAGCAGACCACATAACGCGAGATGAACGGAATGCTGAATGATAGAAGACAACGTTTTCGATTTCAGATTTTTTGTTGACAAAAATCGGATTTTGATTAATAAAATCGTATTTCCGTATTTACCAACCTTTTCCGGAACAAATACGGAAAAATATGGATGGTGCACAGGTCTGGCACTGATGTGTAACACACGGGACTCGGTTTATTGTCTTGTCCAAAGCAGGGGTGGGAATTGGCAGAGTCCAAAAACTCTAAAAGTAGGGGGGTCCAGGGGGCATTGCCCCCTGGCGGGGTCAAGGGGCAGAGCCCCTTGTTGGGGGTCAGGGGGCATTGCCCCCTGAAGCTGAAGGTTTTTCAACAATTCTAGCCTGTTTAATGGCCTCTCCTTTAACTTATTTCAGTTCTTGATACTAAGCAGTTTCTGCTCTAAAATAAGCTCTCTAAGTACGACTTTTTCTGTCATTTCTTCAATCCAAAGGAGGTTCTATACCCAAGTAATCACATAGCAAAAATGAGTACATTTCTAGACAAATGTGCACTAATGCAGATACAGGAAGAAAGAGAAAGAAAAGAAACAGATACACATAGACAGAGAAACAGAGAGAGAGAGAGAGAGAGAGAGAGAGGTGAGAGAGAGGAGAGAGAGAAGGAGAGAGAGAGAGGGAGAGATGAGAGAGAGAGAGAGAGAGAGAGAGAGTTCAAAGTCATGTTATAAATTTCCACATTCTGAGTTGGAGAGAGAGCTAGATCTAGATCTAGATGAAAAAAGAGGTGAAAGCCAATATCAAAGCCTTGTTGGAGAGAGAGCTAGAGTAAGATCTAGATGAAAAAAGAGGCGAAAGCTAATATCAAAGTCTTGCCCCCCACCCCCTGAAGAGAGAGAGAGGGGGGGGGGGAAGGGGAGACAGAGACACAGAGAGAGAGAGAGAGAGAGAGAGAGAGAGAGAGAGAGAGAGAGAGAGAGAGAGAGAGGAGAGAGAGAGAGAGAGGGGAGAGAGAGAGAGAGAGAGAGTCAAGTCAATATTGTATGCCCACTTTCCGAGTTGGAGAGAAATCTAGATCTAGATGAGAAAAGAGTGAAATCCTATATTAGTCGTTGTTTTTTCCTCCCATAAGGTACAGAGAGAGAGAGAGAGAGAGAGAGAGAGAGAGGAGAGAGAGAGAGAGAGAGAGAGAGAGAGAGACAGAGACAGAGACAGAGACAGAGACAGACAGAAGAGGTCAAAGTCAGTTTTCTTTTTCCACTTTCAGAGTTGGAAAGAGATATATATTATCTAGATCTAGATGAGAAGACAAGTGAAAGCCAATATCAAAGTCCCCCCACCCAAGAGAAAGAGTGTGTGTGTCTCTTAACTGATGGACGTCTTTCTGAAGAATTTCATTTTGTACAGCCTCCTGGTGATCACCGTTTTTGTGTGATGCTCGAAGTCCTCCAGTGAAGGATTTGTTCTTTCCATGTTTTTTTTTTTTTATACACAGCCAACATCACATGCCCTTATCACTGTTCTCAAGCCGGGCTACTTGTCTAGCCAGATCTAGAAAACCTTTCTTGAAAACTTTTTGGTCTACCAGCTCTGAACTCTACTGGGTCACGGTATCTTCTGCTATAGATCTACTCAACATCTGTCAAGATGACGTCATTTGTGTCAGGAGTTCAAGGCTTCTCTTGGTCTGACGTCATTTTTCTATTCCTGTACGTCATTATGTCATTTAAGCTGGCTTCATTGTGGATTGGGGTGCTAATCAGTGAATCTGCTGTCCCTTAGGTATCAACGTAATGACCACCCCATGCAGCCCTATATTATAGAGATTTTATAAACAGCAGTTGCAATGACGCACTGTCGGGCTTGTCCATGGTTTTGGGTCCATTAGCCTAGGGCGCACTGGTCAGATTATTTTGCAGCAATGTTGAAAAAAATGCGGAATCCTGCAAAAGCCCACCCTAGAATCAACACTGAATAGGTAAATTCAGGTACTGCATTCAATGATTGCTTCCCACATACACGCGTATTCGGCAACTACCGGACCTTCAGCGGCCAGACACAGCTTGCAAACAAAGCTTTAACAGTAGGCCTACGCTACAGCCGGTGCCCAAATAGAAGTAGATTCCAAAAACACGGAAATTTGAAATTTGCGTTTCGAGGACAATTCCCACCCCTGCCAAAGACTACTACTACTACTACACTATTTTTATCAAGTAGATCTATCACTTCTACTAAAGCTTCTGACTACCACAGCTACTACTACTTCTATTACTACCCCCTACCCCCCTCCTCCCTGTTCCTCAGCTTTGGAATGGCTGAACCTGAGGGGATGCCATCACCTGTCTTTTAAAGCACCACTCCCTTTATCCAAGAAAAGCCCCAATTCAAAAAGGACTAATGGACAGAGACCACGTATACAGGTATAACAGTATAACTAGCTTACAGAATTATCAAAGTTTAGGAAAATTACTTACGGTCTCGCCTGGAATCCATTGTTGTTGTCCAAAAAGTACAAATCCAAGAAAAAAAGGCAAAAGCAAAGGTAGTCAAAAGTAAGAAAGCAGTCAAAAGTAGCAAAGGCAATCAAAAGAAAGCAAAGGCAGTCCAAAAGAAGGCAGTCCAAAGTCGCAAATTCAATTAAGTGGAAAGCAAAGGGCAGTAGTGCAGAAAGAAAGGAAGCAGCTTTTTATATGTCAACTGACAATTTCAGGCTGAACACAACTCACAACTCACCACTCAGGTAAAGTCTAAAGTCGTGCAGGCTTTTACCTTTCTGATGTGACACTCCACCACGAAATGAGTTGCTTAGCACGAACTCACTTTTCCACTAGGAGCCATTTTAAGCAGTTGGGGGCGAGGTTGTAGATTTTGAGATTTTGATGCATTATAAAACTAAAGCACTTATGCTACCTATTTGTAAAATATCAAGGCAAAGTTTTGTTTCCTTTTGTCTTTAAATGTGTTTTGAAAATAGCCAACCCCTCATTCTGACCACCTATTAGGATGCTAAACTTTAATTTCTCATTTTGTCACTTCCCCAGTCTATCATTTCAAATTGTAATAACTTTTGATAGAACTGTACGATTTTCAATCTTTTTTTTTTTTTTTTTGTATTGTATAGCACTTTTATTGCAAATGAATAACTTGCCAATAACAAAAAATTGACCTCTTGTATGTGGTGGAGGTCACATATGTTCAAGCTCCTCATGTTGGCCTTCAGCTGACCTCATCAGCAACCATGAAGGCATTCCCCTCCTCCATTGTAAACGCTGGCATACACTAGAGGTGTTTAGCCAGGCAGTCCCCAGTTGTTTTTCTTTTCCTGGACAGGGGAAATGTAGAGATGGCTGGTGACCTCATACCTATCCCATATTGAGAGGATTGAACCTGATGCCTTTTTTTTGGCCAGGTGTGTGTATGTGTATGTCTCTTGTTATTTTTCTTGTTTTTGGTGTGGTGTGGTGTAGTATAGTATAGGCCTAACGTGGTGTGGTGTGGTATTGTGTAATATAACGTGGTGTGGTGTAATATAAAGTAGTGTGGTGTGATGTGTACTATAACGTGTGGTGTGGTGTAGTATAACGTGGTGTGGTGTGGTGTAGTATAACATGGTGTGGTGTAGTATAATGTGGTGTGGTGTAGTATAAAGTGGTGTAGTGTAGTATAACGTGGTGTAGTGTAGTATTACGTGGTGTGGTGTAATATAAAGTAGTGTGGTGTGATGTGTACTATAACGTGTGGTGTGGTGTAGTATAACGTGGTGTGGTGTAGTATAACGTGGTGTAGTGTAGTATAACGTGGTGTAGTATAACGTGGTGTAGTGTAGAGTAGTATAACGTGGTGTGGTGTAGTATAACATGGTGTAGTATAGAGTAGTACAACGGCGTGTGGTGTAGTATAATATGGTATAGTGTAGAGTAGCATAACGTGGTGTAGAGTAGTATGCTATAACGTGGTGTGATGTAGTGTAGTATAACGTGGTGTGGTGTAGTGTAGTATAACGTGGTGTGGTATGGTGTAGTGTAGTATAACGTGGTGTGGTATGGTGTGGTGTAGTATAACGTGGTGTGGTGTGGTGTAGTATAACGTGGTGTGATGTAGTATAACGTGGTGTGGTGTGTGGTGTGTAGTATAACATGTGGTTGTGGTGTGTAGTATAACGTGGTGTGTGGTTAGTTATAACGTGGTTGTGTTGTGGTGTAGTATAACGTGGTGTGGTGTAGTATAACGTGGTTGTAGTGTATGTATAACGTGGTGTGGTGTAGTATAACATGGTGTGGTGTAGTATAACGTGGGTGTAGTGTAGTATAACGTGGTGTAGTGTAGTGTAGTATAACGTGGTGTAGTGTAGTGTAGTATAACATGGTGTGGTGTAGTATAACGTGGTGTGGTGTAGTATAACGTGGTGTAGTGTAGTATAACTGGTGTAGTAGTGTGTGTAGTATAACATGGTGTGGTGTAGTACAATGTGGTGTGGTGTAGTATAACGTGGTGTGGTGTAGTATAACATGGTGTAGTGTAGTGTGGTGTAGTATAGCGTGGTGTGGTGTAGTATAACGTGGTGTGGTGTAGTATAACATGGTGTGGTGTGGTATAACATGGTTGGTGGTGTAGTATAACGGTTGGTGTGGTGTAGTATAACATGGTGTGGTGTAGTATAACGTGGTGTGGTGTAGTTATAACATGGTGTGGTGTAGTCTGGCCTGTGTTGGTAGCGTGTATGGTGTGGTGTGGTGTGGTTGCATGGCTGTGGTGTGGTATGGTATGGTGTGGTGTTGGTTGTGGTGTGGTTGGTGTGGTATGGTGTGTGTGGTTGGTGTGATGGTGTGGTATGAGTGTGGTGTGTGGGTTGGTTGGTGAACGTGGTTTGGCATGGTGTGGTGTGGTATGTACGGTGTAGTGTGGTGTTGCTGTGGTTGTGGTGTGGTGTGGTATGGTATGGTGTCAGTGGAGTGGCATAGTATGGTGTAGTGTGGTGTGGTGTGGTGTGGTGTGGTGAGGTGTGGTGTGGTGTGGTGTGGTGTGGTGTGCTGTGGTATGGTATGGTATGGTGTCACGTGGAGTGGCATAGTATGGTGTAGTGTGGAGTGGTGTGATGTTGTGTAGTATGAAGTAGTGTGGAGTGGTGTGGAGTGTGGTATAGTGTGGTGTCGTGTTGTGTAGTGTTGTGTGGTGTTGTGTGTAGTCTAGGGTGGCATGGTGTGGTGTGTAGGATGGTGTGGTGTGGTGTTGTGTGTA
>JASPKP010000295.1:25000-27500 GCA_030674155.1 Stramonita haemastoma | reverse complement strand
GGTGTGGGGTGGTGTAGTGTAGTGTGGAGTGGTGTGGTGCATTGTAGTGCAGTGCAGTGCAGTGTAATGTAAAACCTTGTGGTGTGGGGTGGTGTAGTGTAGTGTGGAGTGGTGTGGTGCATTGTAGTGCAGTGCAGTGCAGTGTAATGTAAAACCTTGTGGTGTGGGGTGGTGTAGTGTATTGTGGAGTGGTGTGGTGCATTGTAGTGCAGTGCAGTGCAGTGTAATGTAAAACCTTGTGGGGTGGGGTGGTGTAGTGTATTGTGGGGTGGTGTGGTGCATTGTAGTGAAGTGCAGTGCAGTGTAATGTAAAACCTTGTGGGGTGGGGTGGTGTAGTGTATTGTGGGGTGGTGTGGTGCATTGTAGTGCAGTGCAGTGCAGTGTAATGTAAAACCTTGTGGGGTGGTGTAGTGTGGAGTGGTGTGGTGCATTGTAGAGTAGTGCAGTGTAATGTAAAACCTTGTGGGGTGGGGTGGTGTAGTGTATTGTGGGGTGGTGTGGTGCATTGTAGTGCAGTGCAGTGCAGTGTAATGTAAAACCTTGTGGGGTGGTGTAGTGTATTGTGGAGTGGTGTGGTGCATTGTAGTGCAGTGCAGTGTAATGTAAAACCTTGTGGGGTGGGGTGGGACAGCTAACATAACACATCCTTGCATTGTGTAGTGTGGCATGGCACAAATTGATAGATTCAAAAACAACACAAAGAAAATAGCAACAATAATAAAAAAAAGAATCAATGAAAAAAATCTTTGTATATATATTATATATATATATATATATATATATATATATACATAACCTACAAAATCTATAATAAAATTATATTTATGTATGTGCATATACAGGGTTCGCGATAACCGGTAACTGTCCGCGATTGTAAACAGGGAATACCGAAGAAGCAGCCGGTACGCAGTACCGATTCTGTTTGCCTGTGACCGATTAGATTTCCTTCTCAAAAGAAAAGTCTGAAGCGGCATTTTCTGACAGTCTGTCATGCACCTGTGCTTACGCACCCACCCCTTCCAACGAACTCTATCTTTAGGGCCAACCTCATTAGTCTAGTGAGCAATACAGTAAGCTCTATTAGGCCTACTGTGAAAGAATAGAGCTTCGGGCTCTTCTGGGCATGACAGTGGCTTCCATTCACAATGAGTAAATGGGGCCTAGAGGGTCTATGACTAGGCCTAGGCCTATGAATTTGGGCCTAGCTTTGAGAGTCGAAAATGGCGGGAAAAAATCAGAGGTCGCTTTTTTTCTTTCTTTAAAAAGTCCTCAGTCCCCAAACAATCCAGAGAAGAAGATGCAAGTGAAAGCTGTAGCACTAGTGCCAGTTTGGATGCTTTTCTGGTTCAGCCTCACTGAATAGTTTTCGTTTTGTTCACAGTACATACAGGATTTATTTTCTGAGGACCCATTTTTGGGGAGTTGGTCAAGATATCTCTGAAATGGCAACTCCCAGTACTGGTTTAATAAAATCCTAGCGCGAACCCTGCATATATATTTATGTATACATATATCAGACCTGCCTACCTGGGCAAATGAAAAATTGGGACAGGCCAAATTTCGTGTGATAGCAAAAAGAGTAATGGCAATCTTTCTTGCTCTGGGTGTATTCTTCATAAACATGATGTACTGAATGGCTCTAAGTATGGCGTTGATTCCTTGGAAGCCACTGCTTTTATGAAGAAAAATGTCTTTTTGGGAAAGTTGCCATCTTTAGTTTGTATTTATTTATTTATTCTTTTATATAGAGGATAATTAGAGGATAATGGAATAAGCAATCATATGCTCTTTACTCCAGTCCCTGTGTGTATGCAGTTTTGTAAATGTCATCTGTTCCCACCTGGCAGAGAGAGAGAGAGAGAGAGAGAGAGAGGGGGGGGGGGGGGGGGGAGAGAGAGAGAGAGAGGGGGGGGGGGGAGAGGGAGAGAGAGAGAAAGAGATTGGTGGAGTGTGTGTGTTGGGGGGGGGGGGTACTAGGGAAGTGTCTGGATGCTAACTTAAACAGAAAATGAGAAGAAGGGTGTTGGGTGGGGAAGTCAGATATAACAGATTAACAGACTATCTGACAGAGATTGGCAAACAGTGAAAGAGACAGATGACAGACAAGACAAGACAAGACAAGACAAATTCTTTTATTCGAGGACAATAGATAAGCACACATGTGCTTTTTTACATCCAGTCCCCGCCCTTTTCAGGGATAACATCAAAATAAAAAGATATTAAACAATAAAACTATACGCAGTACCAAACAACATACAGAAATAAGTACACTGCATATAATAAGGTAAGAGAAATGCGACAGTACACTACATATAATAAGGTGAGAAAGGTGCACTCATTCAGAAGAGAAAATCAGAAGTCACAATAAAATAATTTGAATTATTAAAGAAGAAGAAAAGAAACGAAAAAAAAAACCCAAACAAACCCAGAACAAAACAAACAAACAAACAAATAAACAAACAAAAAAAACCAAAAAAAAACACAAAAACCCAAACAAAC
>JASPKP010000295.1:10000-20000 GCA_030674155.1 Stramonita haemastoma | reverse complement strand
TAGTCTCATCCAAGGATGATGGACCACTGGCAACGCAGACCAGCTACCCAGAGAAGGGAAGTAATGGGTATAGAAGAAATCCATCCCTTGGTTTCACTTTTTGTAAAGAAATCGTATTTTCATCAGTAGATTAGTATTTTCCTATCCAAGGTAAAAATAATGGTAAAAATTCGATAAAATCATACAGGTTGGCAGGTCTGATTATTCCCTAATATATATTATATATATTATATATATATATATATATATATATATATATATATATATATATATATATATAATGAGTCATTCTTTGCTCTTGGTCACTATTGGGGGTGATCTACAACAGATGGATTTTATTTTCATAAGAGTTGTTTCTTTTCAATGCAATGTGAATAAAAACATCCCAATAAGGTTAAAGAAATTACAGTATCAAAGGATATTTGTATGTTTGGCCTGTTTTTTGAGAAATTGGAATCGAATGTGAAAAAAGAGTCCAAAAATAGCACCTGAAAAGGGGACAGGCAGATGCAGTGTTCAATATCAGCAATTTACAAGTCTTCAGTGCAAATAAACCTTATATTTTCTTTACAACTAACAAAAGAATACATTGTTAAACATTATCCTGCACAAAAATATCGCATTTAACTTTTCAACTTTTACATTTAGACGTCCAAACTAAGCCGTTACTGCCTTACGATTCACGTAACAGAGCCAGACGAAAACTTTGGATCATCTGCTTTGCCGTAGTGATCACTTGGCTAAAGATGGTCATACAAATGCTTTAAGTTCATCATAATGAGTTGAATAAAGGCATTTATTAATGTAAGAATGCTTAAACACATCTTTGATATGATTTTGAAGTTTTCCTGTCGAAAATTTCAAAACCCCGGCAAATGACACCAGCAACAATCGCCAGTGAATGTCCGCTAAATTCATCTACCAGACAGCATGGACTCAGGGCATTTCAAGTGGAAATTCCCGAAAGGAAGCGAGAATGGTGTACAAGTTTGTATGGTGTCACACTCATTTTCATGACGTAACTGCGTTACAGGTCGGAGGTCGATTGTCAACTTTCTAGTAAAATCAGCATGTAATCCAACTTAATAGCAATTACGAGCATGGATAATGTTTCTTAATAACTTAAATTCACATTGTGATGTGAATTGAAGGAAGATTTGTCCACAAGTTTTTAAAAAACTTTGATTCCGTGCAGTGTCACGTGGTTTGTTGATTGATCATACTATTTCTTTCATGATGCAGTGGATTTTTTTGTTTTGTTATTTGTTACTTGAGAGTAACGTCTGTTTTATGAATATGAAACATGAAATGAGTGAGAAAAAACGATCTCAGCAGTGCTGAGCTACTGACACAAATTGCTGGTGCTTCATAGTGTAGCGTGAAATGCAGTGCATCAGATTATTTATTTTAGAATAAAAAACAAAAAGGACCCTTTTAACAGTTGAATTAAAGATTGAAACTTAGATTGGAGAGGCTTCAATGAGTTGAAAGCCTTTGTGAGCAAAAGAATGAGACAAGTTAACTGTTTCAATAAAATTATCAATGTTTCCTTGATGTTCTGGCTTTTGTTTCTGTGTTGTGTCTTGTGTAACACAGTTACGTTTTAAGTTTATTTTGATTTATTTACTGCAAAATTGTTCTCAGTACTTTTAGTACTGTGCATTTTACTTAAAAAGCTAGGAAACAAATATATAACATGATAATAGTAAATAATCTATTGTACACCTCTTTTTAAAAAAAGTTTTAGTTAAGGTGTAACTGTGTTACTATGTCGCAAAAATCTTCATTAGCTGAAAATGCACATAAACCTCCAGTATGGTCAATCTTGTTTGTCATTACTACTAACATGTAGCCTACTATTAACAGGTAAGCCCATGTATATTGTCATTTCATTAAAATCAGAGACATTATGGATTAATTGGTGTCGCAGTGTACCACCGGTTACATTTTGACACCCATCACTTTCCATGAGAAATAACAGAAAAGCCGGTAATGCCATAAATTTCATTTCTTCTGCAGTTAATTCTCCTTTCCTTGATGTACTTAAATTGCCCACTTTAGAATCCATCCAATGATTTTGAAATTTGAGGTCTTAGGACCTCTTTTAGTGACCAAAAGCAAAGAATGACTCATATATAAAACGGGCAAAAGATAAAGGTAATCATATATATATATATATATATATATATATATATATATATATATATATATATATATATATATATATATATATATATATATATTATATATATATATATATATATATATATATATATATATATTGATTGAAAAAAACAAACACCATATATTTAGATTAATGATCAAGATAAATTTTCAACAAATAAGGTGGTGATTTTTACTAGTACATTTTCAAGTTATTGCCAATAATATAGATATATAATTTCTATACACATGTGGTAACATCACTCTCTGTTAGCATATTAATTAGTGCGTTTCAGATGGCTGTAAACAGATTTTTTTTGGAGAGAGAAGAGAGAGAGAGTTGGAACTCTTTACCTCACTCCCTAACTTACCTCCCCATCACACCCTCAACACTGGCTGTGCCACACTGTCCACACTGGCTGTCCTTCAAAACTCTCTGACAGTGACCTACCCAAAATACTCTGTATCCCAAAATCCACAATCTAAACTGACCAGGACATTCTAGTTGCACACCCCTCCGCTACCAGTCCTGCAGGCAGCTCTGACAAACAACTCTTCACTGCGCATAGAAAGCCCCGCCCTCCCATCACGTGACCAGACCTCACTCTCGCCCAAGGCGGGGACAAAACGACCAGCACCGCTAAAACTTCAAATAAAGAAACAACAAACACGCCCAACAATAACTGCTTCAAACAAATGTACCCTAACAGCGGCCCATCTGCACATCAAAAGAAACTACCAATCCCCTGCTGGGTCTCTGCACATAAAAAAAAAAAACAACAAACAAAAAACTATGAGGGACTGCTATCTAGCCTCTCTGCACATAAAAAAAACAACAAACAAAAAACTATGAGGGACTGCTATCCTCTCTGCACATCAAAAGAATCTACCCAGCGGCAACCTTCCCCTGATGCTCTGAAATAGACATCTTAGGAAACCTTCCAGTCAGCTCACTTGGCCTGCTGAACTCTCACTGACCGGTATAGAAACCCACCTGCCTTTCTTTTTTATAATTACAAACTGAGGATTACATAATCACATTGAGTGAGTGAGAGAGAGAAATTGTCCAGTAGATTGGGCTAGTTTTTGGATGAGACGATAAACCGAGGTCTCGTGTGTTACACATCACTATTTAGCGCACGTAAAAGAGCCCACGGCAACACGGGGGTTGACCCTGGCAAAATTCTGTAGAAAAAAGCCACTCTGATAGGAAAACAAATACACTTGCATGCAGGGGGAAAAAAAAGGGTAGGCGCTGCACAAGTGGCGACGGGCTCTTCCCAGGGAGAGCAGCCCGAATTCCACGCAGAGAAATCTGATGTGACATAAAGTGGTACAAAATACAAACAAACAAACATAAAATACAGAGAGAGAGAGAGAGTACTCAACTCCAGTGACTTGATCACAAAAGGACATTGGCCCATACATGAAAGGGGTTGACCAAATGCTTAGTAATTTGATGGGGGATAAAACAAAACAACGGAAAAAAACAACAGCAACAACAAAACAGTGTTGTATAACAAAAAAGTCAGTTGCATAAGTACCACTTACAATAACAAAATATCTCTTATTCTAAAAGCTTTACACAAATATAAAGTGAGGCTGTGCAAAACCTCAGAGTGACTTCACGCCATAAGTAAACACAGTCTAAAAGAATTAAACACTGGACACCATAACATTGGACAGCATAACACAAAATACACTTCATTTTCAGGTGCTTGCTTACATAATGGGCATAGTAAGGTGAGGTCCTCAACATCATGTTCTCCGTATCTGAATTTATGAACATTAATGTCTGATACACCAAGTCTAAACTTGGACATATTTCTTTTCAAATGAATGTCCATATCAAGCTTTAAGATAAGGTTTGATATCATGTTAACTTAAAAATTGTCTATACATTTGAGAGAGGGGGGGGGAGACACAGAGACAGAGAGACAGAGAGACAGAGACAGACAGAGACAGACAGACAGAGACAAAGAGACAGAGAGAGACAGAGACAGAGACAGACAGAGAGAGAATTGGATAAAATAATATTTCTTTTTTGAAAGGTTACACAGTATTACATTCATTTTTTTCATCGCCCTTGCCTGATTAGGAATATAGCTAAAAAAAAAAAATTTAAGAGAGAGAGAGAGAGAGAGAGAGAGAGAGAGAGGAGAGAGAGAGAGAGAGAGAGAGAGAGAGAAGAGAGAGAGAGAGAGAGAGAGAGAGAGAGAGAGAGAGAGAGAGAGAGAGCACACACTCACACTCACAGGTAGTGTGGACACTTATTTATCTTATTTATATATATTCTTTTATACCAAGGATAGTGAAATAAGCGCTTATGTGCTTTTTTTTTTTTTTTTTTTTTTTACATCCAGTCACCATGTGTATGCAGTTTTGTAAATTTGTCATGTTTCCATCGGCACACAATGGCCTACTCTTACGAGAAGCGGAACAGGATTTAACGTGTGTGCAAGATTCCCAAGTAAATGGGTTCAGGCTGGATATATATGCATTCCTAACAGGCACACATGC
The DNA here is from genome assembly GCA_030674155.1 of Stramonita haemastoma. Taxonomy (NCBI): domain Eukaryota; kingdom Metazoa; phylum Mollusca; class Gastropoda; order Neogastropoda; family Muricidae; genus Stramonita; species Stramonita haemastoma. The sequence continues at coordinate 15,317 of JASPKP010000295.1, read as the reverse complement.
AAATGGTCAACAGCTTCTAAAAAAAAAAAAAGATTTAAGGTACAACCAGAAAGCAAAAAAAAAAAGAAAAAAAAGAAAGAAAAGAAAACCAAGAAGAAAAAACTGCAACATCAACTACTACAACTAACTCCCTAAATGACCGTATCCAAACCACACATATTTTAATGAATATAACACAGTGCATGTCAAAGAGGGAAAAATAATAAGGAGAGAACAAGCAAACACACAGACACACACATTACATGCAAACAGGCACCCCACCCAGACACAGTGACCAGAGGAGGGGGGGGGGGGGAGAAGGGGGGGGGGGGGAGGAGATCAAAGCAGAAGACAGGAAGTGGCGGGAGGTGGAGGTTGGGGGCTGGTGACAAAGCTTCCTACACCCCCCCCCCCCCCCCCCCCCCCCACTTACCTCTCTCTCTCTCTCCCCACACAAACACAGGGAGGGTGTTGCAAGCCTTCTCTTTATCAACATGTTGATACTCATCATCATGAAACTGAACCTTGTTTTTATTTATTTTTCTATTTATTCTTTTATATCGAGGATAATGGAATAAGCACTTGAGTGCTTTTTTTTTTTTCTTACACCCAGTTCCCGTGTGTATGCAGTTTTGTAAATCTTGTCATCAGTTTCCACGGCACACAATGGCCTTCTCTTACGAAAAAGCCGTGCAGGATTTAACGTGTGCCCAAGATGTTCTGCGTGCGTTCGCACATGGGGCCTCGGTTTATAGTCTCACCCAAGGACTTTCGGGGACAGTGGAGTCAGCACTGATGTTAACTCCAGGGGGGAAAATCTCCTCGAATGGGAATCGAACCCAGGTCGTTGTCAAGTAGGAAGCGCAATGTTCTGACCACTAGGCTATCCCATCCAAACCTTAATAATCGATGATCATTATCATCGTCATTGTCATTTCTCCATCACTAAAGATCATGTCCCTTTTTTTCCAATAGACTTCAAACTGCCATGTCATGCCATGCCATGCCAAAGCAAAGTTTCCTTCTTTTAAAATATTGGTTGAACTGCTGTTGGTGGTGATGCTGGTATGTAGGGGTAGGGAGGGGGTTTCTTAGCTTTATTCCCAGATCAGGGCAAGGGCCGGATGAAAAAAAAGTATGTAATGCTTACTCTGTAATCCTTGAAAAATACAGATTATTCATTCATTCATTCAAGTTTAACTTTCCAGACTTTCAACAGAAACATGGCTGAGGAACAAATCTAAACTCCAGCAGAAATTCAATCATCAGAATCCAACATGTAGAATTCAGCTGACTAAACTTACATTCCCAATCATCGGAAGAAATGCCTATGTTGCATTGTATTGTATTGCACTGTATTGTATAGTATTGTATTGTACTGAATTGTACTAGATTTTACTGTATTGTACGATATTGTGTTGTACTGTACTGTATTGTGTTGTATTGTAATGTATTGTATGGTATGCCACTTTAAGTCAAGGCAGATCTGTGTGAAATTCAGACAGTTCTTCCTGGGGAGAGCCTGTCGCCACAAGAGCAGCGCCACCCATGTATTTCTTTTCCTTTCTGCACGTGTAGATCAATTACTTTGCTCCCCTGTCTGAGTGGCTTTTTTCTTCAGATTTTTGCCAGAGGCTACTTTTTTTGCTGCAGGTTATCTTACATGCCTAAATGGGAGTTACACACAGTACCACGTCCCATCCAAAACCCTAGCACCCAGACCATCTCGCACAGAAATGTCAGTAGTGAATGGGGAAAAGTTTCGGACACAAACGGGGATCAAACCACAACACACACACTTCCAACCAGGACTTATCCTTTTCTAGACAGGAGCCCATACCTCTAGACCACCACCCCTCCCCCATATTATGCCAAATGTTTCTTTGAAGACAACTGTGATCATTACTTTACCAACAACTGGACTCTAACTTAACAGGAAACCTCTATGGATGGGTGTGGGGGGAGGGGGGCGCTCACTTGCGCTTGCTTGTGCGTGTGTGTGTGTGTGTGTGTGTGTGTGTGTGTGTGTGTGTGTGTGTGTGTGTGTGTGTGTGTGTGGTGCGTGCGTGCGTATGTGCGTGTGTGTGTATGTTTACGCGAGCTGCGTGCATGTATGCGTGTATACGTGCGTGCGAGTGCGTACACACATGCGTAAATAATAATGGTTATATGTCTTTTGTAGTCAATGGTTCTAATAACATTGTATCCATACATGTGTGTGTGTGCTCGTCTGCGTGCGCGGGTGTGTGTGTGTGCGTGCGTGCGTTTTGTGTGTGTGTGTGCGCGCGCGCGCACGGATGCCTGTCAGTATTGTAACTTCCCTGCAGGGATGATTAAAGTGTTTTTGACTTCACTTGACTTGAAAGAGAGAGAGGGGGGGGGAGAGGGAGGAGAGAGAGAGAGAGGGGAGAGAGAGAGAGGAGAGAGAGAGAGAGAGAGAGAGAGAGAGAGAGAGAGAGAGAGAGAGAGAGAGTACACTTCACCCAAGTGTCCTTTGGATAAGACTATAATCCAAGGTCCTGTGTGCCATTGCAGCAGAATATCTTGCGAACACGTGAAAACACGTTCTGCTTTCACAAGAGTAGGCCATTGTGTGCTAGTGGGAATGGATGACAAAATTTACAAAACTGCATACATATGTGGACTAGATGTATAAAAAAACAAACAAACACGTACCATTGCTTGTTCCACTATCCTCGAAATAGAATAACATAAAACAAATAAATAAAATAAAGCACACACACCAAAGCTTATCAGGGTCAATCATTTATATCTCCAAATCAGCTGTTCATACTTCTATAAAAGAAATATTCATACATAATTTTTATGAGTGTATAAACTTGGCTAATACATTTCTGCTAAATCATAGCAAAAGTAAATAACATTAGTGATATCTTGATCTTCCCAGAGAGAGAGAGAGAGAGGAGAGAGAGAGAGAGAGAGAGAGAGAGAGAGAGAGAGAGAGAGGAGAGAGAGAGAGAGAGAGAGAGAGAGAGAGAGAAGCTGCCTATATTACAATTTTCTTTTTTAATTCTTTTAGATATACATTTATTGTATTATCATTTTTCCTTTAAAATAACAGGCCTAACCTACATGATATGTACCTACACATATCCAATGAGGGCCGTATGCAATGCATATCTAAAGACTGTGATAACGATTATCACAATATTAGTGATTACAGTTATCACAACATTACGATATTAAGAACAATGCGTATGCTATGCAGGCATATATGATCCATTTACTGTGAATACAGTTATCACAAAATTGAGACCAACACATGTGCGATGCACATGTACACACATATTTGCCTCAGTAACTGTGAATACAATCTCAACAAAATTGAGAGAAAACAAACAACAACACAAAACAAAAAACCAATGCATGTGCTATGCACACACACACACAAACACACATTGTGATCACAGTCATCATGAAATAAAAACCAATGCATATGATGTGCACATGAACCGGAGTGGAACCGGAGTTCGAGAAACTGACCTTTTCTGGAGGTGATTGATGCATCTGTTTAGCCACCAGAATTGCCAGTTCCTGTAACTGGGAGGCAGACAAAGCAGCATGTCCTGTATCCAGCTGCCGATTGTCCACCTCCTCAAGCACCTCCGATACAACACACTCCGATGAAGTAGGCACATGAACATTGGAAGTATCCACATTTCTTTTAGATAACTCGGCGAGAATTGCAAACAGCGCCAAATATCCGCGGGAACCCCCCTTTTATAGCTGGCACCAGCCTAGGGTGTGCCAGCCTCTTGCGAGCCCCTGCCCGCGTGGGGTCTTCCCTCCTGAAGATTTCCTTTTTCCTTGTAGTATCATACAAGGCTCGGTGAGAGAAAGAGTATTGCAAATACCCATATGTGTGAGCTGTTGCACTTAGTGCAGAAATTCTAATTTTATAGCGCTACGCTTTAAAATTTTCTAATTATATAACCGAGACAACTGCCAGGCACTGTTCCATCACAAGGCGAAAGATGATGGAGAGGGGGGAGGGGGGACTGGGAGTGGTGGAGGTGGGTTGTCTGGCCTTGGGCAGAGTTCAACAGGTCATGACGCCAGTACCAGTACCGTGACTGGTGTGTTGAAAGCTGGTAGAGGCTTGCCTCCATCCCTGTCAGCATACACCCCCCCCCCCTCCTTACTATTCCATCCCCTTCACCTCTCTGGCTCCGGACAGCTGCCTGATGTGTCTCTTGTTTCGTTAACCGAAGCCCCGTGTGCGAATGCACGCAGAACATCTTGCGCACACGTTAAAACCCCGTTCCACCTTTCGGAAGAGTAGGCCATCGTGTGGCGGTAGGAGCGGATGACAAAATTATAACAAACCAGCATGCACACAGGTGTCGTGTTTAGACACCATCCCTGAGGAAAAATCGGGGAGTTGGAATCCCAGAGCAGCTCGGGGCTGTAGGTATAGTCAAAGTCAAAGTCAAAGTCAAAAACACTTTAATCATCCCTGAAGGGCAATTACAATACTGACAGGCATATTGATACAAATCATAATCAAACACACGAAGGAGCTACATTTCTTATTTGTTCAAACATTATATAACTTCAAATAAAATGTCACAAACACTCACACTCTACGCGCGCGCGCTTGCACACACGCAAACACACGCATACACACACACCAATGTTTAGATACAATGTTCTTAAAAACCATTGACTAGAAAAGACATATGATCACCATTATTTACACATTATACGCACGCGTTCCACACCCGCACATATACATGCATGCACGCACAAGCACACGCGCGCACACACACACACACACACACACACACACACACACACACACACACACACACACACACACACACACACACACACACACACGCTCCCCCCCTCCCCATACAATCCACACCCACCCGCCCCCACACTCACACATACACACACGCTCCCCCCCCCCTATCCATACACACCATCCACCCCCCCCCCCCCCCCCACACGCACATAATTGGAAGAAGACATGTGAATTTACAAGCAATTCCAAAAAAAAACACAATAAAGCCAAAAATAAGACATACTTATTTTATGGGTACATATATGCATGTATGTGCACGCCTGTATGCATTGGCTACATACATAACAGTGGCAGGTAAGTAATTCAGAGAAGCTTACACACACACACACACACACACACACACACACACACACACACACACACACACACAAGAACAAACAAACAAACAAAAACAAAAACAAACAACCTCAGTCAGTGTTATTATGAGTTTAGAACTCGGATAGCTATTGGCACAAAGGAATTCCCTTTTCTGTTTGTTTTGCTGTTGTGGCATTGAAAACGACGTCCTGA
>JASPKP010000295.1:0-7500 GCA_030674155.1 Stramonita haemastoma | reverse complement strand
ACAAAAAATGCTACCCAGTTAGTCTTCTTCAATTTAAAATATTTTGAAGTTTTATTCGTTATTTTTTTTTTAAGGTTTTACGAAAAACAGGGCTCCTATTTTTTAAATTCATAGTATCAATCCACGACAAAAGAACAAAAACGATAAAAAAAAAAGTGTACAAAAGTTAATGTCATGAAGTTCTTTTAGGCTGGGGGGGGGGGGGGGGGGGGAGTGGAAAAGTGTAACACTGCCCATGCCGCGTGGGTCATACACTGGCAGGTCAGCAGTGGCTGGTGCCAGACTTACCTATGGTAAACCAAAAGTGTCAAAATCGTCCAGTTCCAGGAGTGTTGGTAACTTAATCGATTACCAGGTCTCCCAGGGGGCACAGATTCATTAATTCCCATGTGAATATTGTTCACTGTGATAGTAAGTGTGTGTATGCATATGTAAACCGGTTTCCCGTCACTCTCCAAGTCACTCAGAAAATTCTTAGCTGCTCTGCTAATACTCTGTCCCGATGGTGCGTTACCTTGACGTGGTGGGATGGCTTGCGTGTTCTGTTTGATCCCCAGAGCTATGTGGGCGGGGGCTTCGGCCTCCGGCAGGTTCAACCATGCTCAACAGGTCTGTGGGGTAGGAGCCAGACTAAATTTGCACCCTGGTCCTCCAGGTTGGGGGTTGTGCTTTGGGTTAACAACCCATTCACTTAAAAATCAGTATGTTACAGAAACCACAACAATATCTCTAAACAGCGACCTGGTTGGGGGAGAGTCCTCTCTGGCAGAGTCTATGACGCGAGCTGGTGAAAGCCTTCGGGAAGCCAGTGCGCCGACAACTCTTCTGTCAACCAAGTCAACAACCAGGATAGGGACCTGGAACATCAGAACCCTATATGAAACTGGAAAAACAGCACAGGTATGTAGAGAAATGCATAGGTACAACCTGAAGATCCTTGGCCTGTGCGAGACTAGATGGAATGGAACTGGGCGGTCAAGACTAGCGAGTGGAGATACCATCATCTACTCTGGACAGGAGGAAGGCCAGCCCCACACACACGGAGTGGCGCTGCTGATGAAACCTGAGGCAACGCGAGCACTACTATCCTGGGAACCAGTGTCACCACGGATCCTCGCTGCCCGGTTCAACTCAAAGGGCAGGAAAGTTACCATCCTCCAATGCTATGCTCCAACAAATGCCGCTGATTTAGAAGAAAAAGAAAACTTCTACGAGCAAGTCCAAGCCATAATGGACAAAACACCAAAGAGGGACTTGAAGATCCTAATGGGAGACCTGAATGCAAAAGTTGGGTCAGATAACACCAACAGAGAACTGATCATGGGCAAACATGGCACGGGAGACCAGAATGAAAATGGTGAACTCTTAGCAGAGTTCTGCACCTTCAATGACCTGGTCATTGGAGGCACCATCTTTCCCCACAAGAAAGTCCACAAGACCACATGGACTTCCCCAGATGGCAAGACTGAAAACCAGATCGACCACATCACCATCGGGCGAAAGTGGAGAAGGAGCCTGCACGATGTCAGGGTGAAGCGCGGAGCAGACGCAGCGTCAGACCACCATCTTGTAATCGCCATCCTCAAGACAAAGCTTAAAGCCTTCACCGACAAGGCAGGAAGACCATCGCACAAATTCAACGTGCAAAGCCTTAAAGACAAAGCGAAAACAGAAGAATTCAAGCTGGAACTAAGAAACAAATTCAGCATGCTTGCCCAGATGCCAGAGGAAACGATTGAAGAGCAGTGGCACAGTCTACATGAGACCTGGAAGACAACATGCCAAGCAGTCTTGGGAAAAAATACAAGAAAATACAAGGAATGGCTGACAACAGAAACATGGGCACTGATCACTGAGAGAAAACAGCTGAAAGACCAGATCAACAGAACACAAGATCAGGAAGAGAAGCAGACATTACAAGCACGATACTGGGACAAAAACCGTGCAGTAAAAAGAAGTGCAAGAAAGGACAAGAGAAATTTCATCGAGGAGCTGACTCAGGAAGCAGAGACTGCAGCAGGCCAAAGAAACATGAAGAGACTCTATGAGATCACGAGGACTCTCTCAGGAAAAAACAGTAAACCAAATTGCCCCATCAAAGACAAGAACGGCAATACCATTCCAGGTGAAGAGGACCAGAGAGCAAGATGGGCAGAGCACTTCAAAGAAACACTCAACAGACCAGCACCATCTGTCCCACCAGATATCCCACCTCCTACTGAAATCCTTGGCATCAACATCGGCCCCCCCACCAAAAATGAGATCACCAAAGCCATAAAGTCTTTAAAGTCAGGCAAAGCAGCAGGTCCTGACGGTATACCCCCTGAAGCACTGAAGGCAGACATCCAGACTTCAACTGACATGATGTATCCACTCCTACACAAGATCTGGGAGCAAGAGAGTGTGCCAGAAGACTGGAAGAAAGGCTACCTCGTGAAGCTACCAAAGAAAGGGGACCTGTCATCCTGCAACAACTGGAGAGGAATCATGCTGCTGTCTATACCAGGGAAAGTACTGACAAGAATAATCTTAGAAAGACTGAAGACGGCACTAGACAAGACACTCAGGGATGAACAGGCAGGCTTCCGACAAAACAGATCATGCACAGATCAGATCGCCACAATGCGCATCATCATCGAGCAGTCCCTAGAGTGGCAGACCCCCTTGTATTCAGTCTTTGTCGACTTCCAGAAGGCATTTGACAGCGTCGACAGAGATGTCATCTGGAGACTGATGCACCACTATGGTTTCCCACCAAAGTTCGTCACCATCATCCAACAGCTCTATGAAGATGCCACTTGCCAAGTCATCCATGATGGTAAATTGACGGAACCCTTCTGCGTACAAACCGGCGTTCGTCAGGGCTGTCTGTTGTCACCAACCATCTTCCTGTTGGTGGTTGACTGGATAATGCGACAGGCCACAGCAGGCAGGAGAACTGGCATACAGTGGACCATCACAAGGCAGCTGGAAGACCTGGACTTTGCAGACGACATCAGCCTTCTCTCACACAGGCACCAAGATGCACAAGAGAAGCTATGTCATGTTGCGGAGGAAGCCGATAAAATAGGCCTCCAAATCAACATCAGGAAGACGGAGGTCATGAGGGTGAACAACAAGAAACAAAACCCAGTGCGACTACACCAAGAGAACATCAAAGAAGTCGACAAATTCACCTACCTGGGCAGTGTCGTTAGTAAAGATGGGGGAACGGACGAAGACATCAGGTGCCGAATAAATAAAGCACGTCATGCCTTCAACACCCTTCGCCCAATCTGGAGATCAACAGCCCTCTCACTCCACAACAAGATCCGGATATTCAACACCAATGTCAAGTCGGTCCTACTGTATGGCTCAGAAACCTGGCGGGTGACAAAGACCAACACCCACAAACTCCAGACATTTACCAACAGATGTCTTAGGAACATCCTTGGTATCAGGTGGCCAGAAGTAGTCTCAAACGAAGAACTATGGGACAGGACCAGACACGCTCCAATCGACACGGAGATCAAGAAAAGGAAATGGGGATGGATTGGCCATATGCTCCGCAAGCCTGCTTCAGATGTCACCAGGAAGGCCCTTGACTGGAATCCACAAGGGAAGCGGAAAGTAGGCCGACCAAAACAGACCTGGCGCAGAAGCATTGAAGCAGAGACGAAGGCAGCCGGAATGACATGGGCCGAGCTGAAGAGGATCTCCCAGAACCGAGTCCGTTGGAGGAGTGTTGTTGTGGCCCTATGTTCCCACGGGAATCCACAGGCATAAGTCAGTAAGTCAAGTCTGCTAATACTAAGTGTACAACAAGTGTACGACCAGTACCAGTGAAATGGGGCCATGGCCTTTCTTCAAAAAAATCTCCTCTCTCTCTCTCTCTCTCTCTCTCTCTCTCTCTCTCTCTCTCTCTCTCTCTCTCTCTCTCTCTCTCTCTCTCTCTCTCTCTTCTCTCTCTTACCTCATTTGGGGGACACCTCTCCCCATGAGGGCCTGTCCTCACAGGGTCAGCTCTGCTGCCTCCTGTCTGTCTGTCTGTCTGTGGTCACCATCACTGTACTGACCACAGCAAAAGCCTTAGTCCTGTCTGTCTGTCTGTCTGTCTGTCTGTGGTCACCATCACACTGCCTGCACTGGCCACAGCACAAGCCTTAGTCCTGTCTGTCTGTCTGTGGTCACCATCACACTGCCTGCACTGGCCACAGCACAAGCCTGAGTCCTGTCTGTCTGTCTGTGGTCACCATCACACTGCCTGCACTGGCCACAGCACAAGCCTGAGTCCTGTCTGTCTGTCTGTGGTCACCATCACACTGCCTGCACTGGCCACAGCACAAGCCTTAGTCCTGTCTGTCTGTCTGTCTGTCTGTGGTCACCATCACACTGCCTGCACTGGCCACAGCACAAGCCTGAGTCCTGTCTGTCTGTCTGTGGTCACCATCACACTGCCTGCACTGGCCACAGCACAAGCCTGAGTCCTGTCTGTCTGTCTGTGGTCACCATCACACTGCCTGCACTGGCCACAGCACAAGCCTGAGTCCTGTCTGTCTGCTGCCCTCATCATCACACTGACCATCCACAGCACATTGCTGATGTTGTTGCTGTTGCTGACTGTGATGATCCATACACCGCTGTTGTTGTTGTTAGCTGACTGTAATAATCCATACACGGCTGTGTTGTTGTTGTTGTAGCTGACTGTAATAATCCATACACCGCTGTTGTTGTTGTTGTTGTTGTTGTTGTTGTTGTTGTTGTTGTTGTTAGCTGACTGCGATAATCCATACACCGCTGTTGTTGTTGTTGTTGGTGGTGGTGTTAGCTGACTGTCATGATCATTACACCATTCTCGTTGATATTGCTGATGGCATCTGTGGGTGTAGTGAGGTCAGACTGGTATGGTGCTGGCTGTGAACACTACATCTCTACATTCAAGGCTATGCAGGGCTAGGCTATACTCTGCTGTAGCCTAGGTAGGCAAGTGTCTGTCTCTCCCTGCCTGCACTGCACCTGTCAGCGTCTGTCTCCTTCAGTCCCTGAGAAAGTAAAGACTGTGTAGTCTGTCAATGCTGCCCGCTCTTGGAGGCCACATCAGGGTTGGATGAAACTAACAGACCCATGGGCTCCGCCACTTTGCCACTTACCCTACCTTGACAGAGCCCCGCCTTCATCTGTGGTGTGGTGAAGGGATGTGTGGCCAATGGAGACACAACCTCCGCCTACAGGTGCAAATCCCCAGTAGCTGCAACATGACCAAACAGAATTCAGGGAGTCAGTTGATAGACAGTCCTCCAATAAACACTGGCCTCTGCTCTACAGCCTGCACAACATACAGCATTCTTCCTGCACAGTACCGGGTAAGTTCACAAGTCAGGTCCAGAATTCTTTACTGGAAATAATCATTTAAATAACGGAGCACACACAGGAAAACTTGAACAAACGGAGAACAGGAAACTTGTACGTACAGACACAGGAAACTTGAACATGTAAACAGACACAGGAAACTCGCAAAGAAGAAAAAGAAAAAGACGAAGAGAAGAAGAATTGTGAAGAAGCACTGCGAAGAAGAATTGGAACAATTCGAGTTGCGAAGAAGAAGAATTGCCAAGAATTGCGAAGAATTGAGAAGAAGAAGAAGAAGAAGAAGAAGAAGAAGAAGAAGAAGAAGAAGAAGAAGAAGAAGAAGAGGAGGAGGAGGAGGAGGAGGAGGAGGCAGAAGAAGAAGAAGGAGAAGAAGTAAGAAGCATTACGAAGAAGAATTGCAAAGATTCGATTTGCAAAGAAGAAGAAGAAGAATTGCGACGACGACGAAGAAGAAGAATTGCGACGACGAAGATGAAGTTATTGTGAAGAAGAAGAAATGCGAACAAGAACTGCGATTCAGACGAATCGTGAAGAAGTGTGGAGCGTTGGGAAGAATTGCAAAGAAGAAGAATTGCGAAGACGAAGAATTGCGAAGAAGAACTGCGAAGAAGAGGAAGAATTACAAAGAGGAAGAAGAACTGCAAAGAAGAAGAATTGCGAAGAAGGAAGAAGAAGGAGAAGAAGAAGAAGAAGAAGAAGAAGAAGAAGAAGAAGAAGAAGAAGAAGAAGAAGAAGAAGAAGAAGAAATGCGAGGAAGAAGAAGAAGAACTGCGAGGAAGAAGAGAAGAAAAATTGCAAAGAAGGAGAATTGCAAAGAAGAAGATTTGCGAGGAAGAGGAAGAATTGCAAAGAAGGAGAATTGCGAATAAGAAGATTTGCAAAGAAGAGGAATAATTGCGAAGAAGAATAAGAATTGCGAAGAAATGGGAAGAATTGCGAAGAAGAAGAATTGCAAAGAATTGCGAAGAAGAAGAATTGCGAAGAAGAGGGAGGAGGAGGAGGAGGAGGAGGAGGAGAAGCAGAAGCAGAAACAGAAGAAGAAGAAGAAGAAGAAGAAGAAGAAGAAGAAGAAGAAGAAGAAGAAGAAGAAGAAGAAGAAGATTTGCGAAGAAGATGAAGAACTGCGATGAAGAGTTGTGAAGAAGAACAAGAACAAAGAGAACAAGAACAAGAAAAACAAAAAGCACAGGAACAAGAAGAACAAGATTTTTAAAACGAAAAGAAAAATAGAGAGAGAGAGAGAGAGAGAGAGAGAGAGAGAGAGAGAGAGAGAGAGAGAGAGAGAGAGAGAGAGAGAGAGACAGAGAGACAAGAGAGAGAGACAGAGAGAGAGAGAGAGAGGAGAGAGAGAGAGAGAGAGAGAGACTGATTGATTAATTGATTGATTGATTGATTGGTTGATTGATAGTCTTTATTCCCAAGGGATACAGATAAAATGTATTTATTAACATACATTTTTTTTTATATCGAGCCCTTGTCCTGAGAAGGCACTATTATTATTAATAACCACAACTAAAAATTTCAAGAAAACATAAACAAGTAATTTTGATTTAATAGTCAAATCAAATCAATTTCTTTTATTTCGAGGATAATGAAAAAACACTCTACGTTTTTTACATCCAGTCTAGCCATTATCAGGGATAGCATTGTGATACAAAACATGTAAAAAAAAAAATTTTTAAGCCACACCCCCCCCCCTCCACCAACTCAAAACACACATGCGCGCGCGCGCATAAAGCGCGCGCGCGAACAAGTTAAAAAAAAAAAAAAGCAACAACCAAAAAATCACCAACCCAACAGACAGACAGACAGACAGACAGACAGACACACACACACACACACACACACACACACACACACACACACACACACACACACACACACACAGAGCCTAGTGGTCAGAACAATGCGCTCGCAATTTGACGACCCGGGTTCGATTCCTGTTCAAGAGGATTTTTCCCCTGGAGTTAACATCAGTGCTGACTCCACTCTTATCTCCCCAAAAATTGTTCGGATGAGACTGTAAACAGAGGCCCCGTGTGCGAATGTACGCACAATATTTTGCGCACACGTTAAATCCTGTTCCGCTTTTCGTAAGAGTAGGCCACTGTATATGAAAGGATAAATAAACACAAACACACACACATAATC
>JASPKP010002944.1:0-17500 GCA_030674155.1 Stramonita haemastoma | reverse complement strand
ATAACTTCATTAAAGATTTTCTGGGAAACAGAAAAATTAGGACTAGAATAGGGACTACATATTCATCTACAAAGTCTCTTCAAATGGGCATTCCACAGGGGTCAGTTATTGCACCTTTATTATTCAACATATTAATGCGTGACTTACCAGACACATTATCTAAGCATGTAGAATTAGCTCAATACGCTGATGATATTTGTATGTGGATGAATGTAACAATGAAAAAGAATACTCCTACAAGATCCTTGAACTACATTAAAAAGCTGTATCAAAATGAACTTAACATGATATCAAACTATATGAATGGAAATGGGTTACTTCTATCGACTGATAAAACACACATGGTTCTTTTTAATAATGGATCAAATCCAACTCTGTTGCCTAAGTTTGGAATAGATAATGGAATTTTAGAATACAAGCAAACAGCCAAATTTCTTGGAGTATTTCTTACAACAAAATTGACATGGAACTATCACATTGAGTACATTCTGAATAAAGCAAGGAAAACCTTAAATATTTTGAAAGTTATTAGCAAACAGTCATGGGGTCAGGATATTCTTACTTTACTTCATCTTTCAACATCTTTAATTCGTTCAAAATTGACGTATGCCCAAGAAGTCTTTTTCAATGCTCCAAAATATCTGTTAAAAAAACTTCAAAGTATAGACTGTAGAGCATACAAACTGGCTCTAGGTCTACCAGTCCATGCCTCTTGTCTAAAAACATATAGTGCATCTGGAATTCTACCAGTAGAAAATCACCGAAGGATTGCTTGTTGTAAATTTGTCCTAAGAAGTCAAACTGTTAAAAATAATTTGCAATCGACAATAAATCTTAAGTCAGACAGAGATTTTCCAAAGAGAGCAAGATCAATATCCTCTAATACCACATTGGGTACATATACATCTCAAACATTTATAAATGCCGGATTCAATCCAAATACAAATATTGCTAAAAGAGATGAAGTATCCCCCACTCCAACATGGGAACTCAAAAGAGCACACTTTGATATAAATTATATTGACTTAATAAAGAATTGTAATATAAATCTAGTATCTTCTCAAGCAAAAATTCATTTGGAAGAATACTATTCAAACCATTTAAAAGTTTTCACTGATGGCTCAGTCTTAAACAATAATGCCGGTGCTGCATACATTATACCAGAGCTGAAATCGGAAAAATCATTTCATCTTGGGGAGAATATTTCAATTTTTACAGCAGAACTCATAGCAATATTAATGGCACTCAATTTTCCTAATTGATTTCCCAAGAGCTGTTTTCCGCATTCTTTTTTGTGTTGATTCCAAATCAGTAATTCAAGCCATCAGTTCTATGCAAACAAAAGTTAGATCAGAACTTGTTTTTGAGATTTGTCATTTAATTCATCTCCTCGCCTTAAAAGGTTCAGATATAACTTTTTGTTGGATTCCATCTCACTCTGGTATACATTACAATGAAACAGTTGATCTTTTAGCAAAAAATGGGGCAAAACAATTGATAGATGTGGAAAATTTGACACTTCATTTGTCACTACAAGAATGTTATCAGATTGTGGAAAAAGCAGAACAAAAGTTATTCCAATATGAAAAAAAGAAACTTGGTTGTTTAGGTGTATATGAAGGGATGGTAAAATTTCAGTCTTTTGTTAAAATATATGAAACAGATTTTTATTGTATAAAAGAAATTGTTTCTCTGGCTTGCAGATGGGAAATGAACTGTTTTAAAACAAAATATGTTGGACATGTATCTTGCATATGTGGACATAGTATAACTGTTGATCATATATTTATATGCAGCATGCTGAAAAGTTATATACCTGTTCTTACCTCATCATCCTCATCAGAGATATTCAATGATCCATTACTGAGGTATACATTTTTCAAATCATTACTGCACTGTCCTATTGGTTCTTTATTATGATTATTACGGACTTAAAAGACTTTTCCCATTGTTGATTAGATTTTTCTCTTGTTGGTTATGGTTGTAAATAGTTTTATTGTTCATGCGTTAGATTCTGTTCAGAATTTGGAATTTTTACTATTTTGTATTCAAGAATTATATACATATGTGTTTATTTAATTTTTTTTTTCTTAACTGTTCTGTGTAGATTTTGTGAATTAACCCCCTTCCCCACTTCCAAAACTCCTCCCCCCTACCCCCACCCCCCTCCCCACATACACACTCACACACTTTTTTTTTTTTTTTTTTAAATGTCTAATATCACATTTTGTGAAAAGACGTAAAATGAATCGAACACACACACACGGGCTTGCGTGTCTTTGTGTCTTTGTGTGTCTGTGTTGCCTTTTTTTCAATGGACAGTGAACAAAATGGAGAGAGAAAACGCTAGGAAGACAACATCAGAGAATGGACTGACCCTGCGAGGAACGATTTGCTACAGAAAGCAGAGGACCGCACTTCTAGATTATCCATTTTTTCCATGAATAGCAGTGTTTCCATTTTCAACAAGATTTGCGTATGGAAACCATTTCACTTCGAATGCAGCTGGTCTCATTTCTAGACAATGCATATATTTTTTCTAACTTCAATCTGTATTTTAGTTCCTGCATGAAACTATTGATGGCAGGGTTTGTTTGTTTTGGTATGTCGACATTTATAGAGGAAATATTTCTCTAGTACCAAGAACAAATCTAGAATCTCATCAGTTTTTGTTTTCTTGTCTTCTCGGTTTTTTTTTGGGGAAAAACCCCTTGCAAGATAATTGAAACATTGAGTGTGTGGGGGGGGGGGGGGGGGGGGGTTGTGTTTTTTTTTGGGGGGGTTGTGTTTGTTTGTTTGCTTGTTTTTTGTTTGTTTTTTGCTTTGGTTTTGTTTTGTTTGGGTTTTTTTCGTTTGTTGTGTTTGTTTGGTTCTCTGTTGCTTTTGTTTGTTTGTTAGTTTTTTTTGTTAGTTTGAATGTTTGTTAGTGTATGTGCTGTTTCCTCTCGGTGGAGATTGGTATTATCATGTGTATTGTTGCGTTTGTTTTTCGTTTTGTTTTTTTGTTTGTTTTGTTTTGTTTTGTTTTTTCTTTTCTTCCTCATAACATGTAGGTATGAGTTGAAGTGTGGAGATGGTGTGGTCTGACATGGGTTGCTGATTGACATTTCATGGATTTTTTTTTAAAAGTCTTAAACGGTGGTTGGTGGCATTGTAACCGATATAAGCTGTTTGACACCATATGATTAAAAAAAAAAAAATAAATGTGTGCATGCCCATATGTTTGTGGTGTTGTTCCACTCGGTGGTGATGGGTCTTGTTGCTTTGGTTGTTTTTTCTTTTCTTCCTTCTAATGTGTAGTCCGTGTGGATTGGTTTTTTGATGTTTTGGTTTGATTGTTTGTTTTTTGGTGTGTTTTTGTGTGTTTTTTGTTTTGTTTGTTTGTTTTTGTTTTTCTTTTGTTTGATTGTGTGATTGTTGGCGTGCATGTTGTTTCCTCTAAGTGATGATGGGTATTATTGTGGGGTGTTGATGTGTTTGTTGTTTTTTCCTTGTCTTCTTTTGGAAATGTGAAGCGTGAGTTGAAGTATAGAGATGTTGTGGTCTGGCATGGGTTGCTTGTATTTTTTTTTTTTTTTACTTATTTATTTTTCTTTATTATTTTTTTTTGGGTACTTATTATTATTATTATTATATTATTATTATTATTATTATTATTATTATTATTATTATTATTATTAGTGTTGTTGTTATTACTATGATGATTATGATTATGATTATGATGATGATGATGATTATTATTATTATTATTATTATTATTATTATTTTTTTTTTGTTATTATTATTATTATCATTATTGTTATTATTATTTAGTCTTAAATAGTGTTTTTTGGTTGCATTGTAATTGATATAAGCTGTTGTGTGTGTGTGTGTGTGTGGTTTTCTTTTCTTTTTTTTTTTTTTTTTTTTTTTTTTGACACTATATGATTTTTAAAAGGACTTTAAATGTGTGCATGTGCCTGCGAGTATACGAGCTGAGTGGATGAGCGCAAACCGTGTGTGTGTGTGTGTGTGTGTGTGTGTGTGTGTGTGTGTGTGTGTGTGTGTGTGTGTGTGTGTGTGGATGTACGGGTGTGTGTGTGTGTGGGTGTGTGGCTGTGTGGGTGTATGTGCATATGTGTGTATGGCTTTTGAGTAGATTTTTTAAATATTTTTTTATTTTTTTTATTTTTTTAATCTATTTTTTATTTTTTTATTTTTTCTCTTTTGGTTGTTGTTATAGTAGTTGCTTGTATTATTTATAGGCAAAGTTTATTTTAAAGTTGTTGAAATCATGTTAGCAAATTAATGTTGGTGAAATGTTTGTTGTTGTTGTTTTATTTGTTTGTTTGCTTTTTCCCCTTTTCTTTCTTTTGTTGGCTTTATTGTTTGCTAGGGATTTTCTGCTTTGTTTTTTGTTGGCTTTTTGTTTTGTTTTGGATTTGATTTTTGCTATTGTTTTGATTTTTTTCTTTTCTTTTCTTTAGATAGATGGCTTGATGGAAAAAAGCAGATCGCTGCTTACTCAATATCTGGAAATAAAAATTTGACTTATTGATTGATTGATTGATACGTGTAATACAATCACAAAGTCAGAATGCTACATACTGTACTGGCATTGAACATTTTGTTGTTGTTTTTTCGCTTTAATATCCCTCCACTTTATTTGTATTTTGTATTTTGTACCACTTCATGTCACAGCAGATTTCGCTGCGTGAAATTCGGGCTGCTCTCCCCGGGGAGAGCGCGTCGCCACAAGTGCAGCGCCTACCCATTAAAAAAAAAATCCTGCATGCAACTGTATTTGTTTCCCTATCAGAGTGGCTTTTTTCTACAGAATTTTGCCAGGGTGATCCCCCTTGTTGCTGTGGGTTCTTTTACGTGCGCTAAATAGTGATGTGTAACACACGGGACCTCGGTTTATCGTTTTAAGTGATATTGGAGGATACATTAATGTTTTGTATTGATGAAGATGTACGTGCTTTATGAGAGAATAGAACCTGCAATGTCATGTAAAAAAAAACAACAACAACACACACACACACACACACACACACACACACACACACACACACACACACACACACACACACACACTAAAACAGAGGACCGCGGGGAGTGGAGGAGGCTGGTTTCAAAATCTTCAGTGTTGCCCCCACGGTCCAAGGGATTACAGGATAGGTGAAGTTCAAACAGAAAGGAACTATCGATGTTTCTGTCTGTCATACTTCTTTCTGTCGTGTCTCTCTCTTTGCTTGTTCACTTGACTGCCTACGTTTTCTTGTCTTTTGTACCCCTTATTTGTGTTATGCCTTCCTGAATCTTCAAGTAACCCCCCACGATCTAGTTGGTGTTTTTTTTTGGTAAAGGCCAGTGACTTAAGATACTCTCTGATATTGTCCCTGCTTTTGATTAGGGTATTTTCAAAGTAAAGATGATATGAGATGTTTCCGAAGAATCCTTGGCATCTCCTACAGAGACCACATAAGCAACGAAGACCTGAATAACAGAATCCAGCAAACCATTGGTCCCTACGAAAATTTTCTATCAATCGTAAAGAAGAGTAAACTTAAATGGTAGGGGCATGTCACAAGATCAAAAGGACTAGCAAAAACAATACTGCAAGGCACTGTCCAAAGAGGAAGAAAACGAGGTAGACCAAGGAAGAGATGGGAGGACATCAGC
This sequence comes from Stramonita haemastoma, assembly GCA_030674155.1. NCBI lineage: Eukaryota > Metazoa > Mollusca > Gastropoda > Neogastropoda > Muricidae > Stramonita > Stramonita haemastoma. The sequence continues at coordinate 11,836 of JASPKP010002944.1, read as the reverse complement.
GAATGGACAGGCCTAGAACTCTAGAAACTTTGAGAAGGCAGAGAGGAATGGAGGGAACTGGTTGTCATGTCTTCAGGGGTGCCCCCACGGTCGCATTATTCTCGATATTAAAGAATAAAGACAGAAAGAAATCGGAATGCGGCTACCTTAATTGTGGGCAGATGGTTGCATAGGTGCAAAAATCTCACCTTTGGTGAAGCTCGGAGCTTCTGCCAAAGATCATAACCCCCCCCCCCAAAAAAAAAAAATAAATAAATAAATAAATATAAAATAATAATAAAATGATAATAAAAAAAATAATAATGTAGTTAAAAACCTCAGCCCCTCACTCACCTTCCAAAGGTGATGAATAAAAAGAACAAAAAACACATCTGAACAACAACAAAAAAGATGCTAGTTCAAAGATGGTTGGAAATCTGATTCTGCCAGACAACGAAGCGCGTGTTGGGAATCTCTCTGTGTCAGGAACACTTCACATGCTGGATCTGTCCGTCTTGACAAACCATAGCTCTACTCTCTGGAGTTAACATCAGTGCCGACTCCACTCCTCCCTAAAAGTCCTTCGGGTGAGATTATAAACTGAGGTCCCGTGAGCGAAAGCATGGAGAATATGATCTTGCGCACTCGTTAAAACAGAAGAGTAGGCCATTGTGTGCCAATGGGAACGGATGACAAAATTGACAAAACTGCATACATACGGGGACTGGATGTAATAAAGCAGGGAGTCTTTATTCCATCATCCTCTAAATAAAAGCATAACATAAAATGTAAAATAAATAAGAATTTTAAATAAAGATAAACATCTAAACCAAAAATATGAATGATGCCATTTCAAAGACGGGTGGAAATTATATACAACCAGTCAACAAAGCACACATTGGTGATCTGTTTTCTATGCAATATATTCGGTAAAAAAAAAAAAACAACAAACTGCACATGCTGGATCTGTCTGAACATCCATAGCGCGGGGCACAAGCCAGTGTAGTGCATAGTAGACACCCATCAGTCTCGGAAGACTATGGAGTTGCGCTCTAGTCTTTAGAGTGCAAAGCCATGGCGAATGTCTTAACCATCCTGCCACCTTCAGCCTGTGATATAGTGCAGAAAAGGAACACTTCTCTCCTTTGCCGATTAAAAAAATATATATTCACACGAGGTAATATTAGCCTTCAACAGACAGGAAGCAGTTGGTGGCGCAGTGGTTACAGTGTCAGACTCCTGATCAGGAATTCATTTATCCAAGGACTCGGGTTTGAGTCTCTCTCTCGGGCATATGGGGGGAACGAACGGGATAGCCTAGTGGTCAGAACATTCGGCTCGCAATCTGACGATCCGGTTCGAATCTCGTTCAAGGGGATTTTTTCTCCTGGAGTTAACATCAGTGCCGACTCCACTCTCCCCAAAAGTCCTTCGGATGAGACTGTAAACCGAGGCCCCGTGTGCACGCAGAACATCTTGCGTACACAATAAAACCTATTCCGCTTTTCGAAAGAGTAGACCACACTGTGTGCCAGTGTGAACAGATGACAAAATTTACAAGACCGCATACACACGGGGATTTTAAAAAAGCATATACGTGCTTATTTCTTTATCTTCGATCTAAAAGAATAAATAAATAATGTTGAAGATGTTTCACCAATATTGTAAACATTGTGATTTTTCATCATTGTGAACATTGTGATACGGCGGTCTAGTTAGTAACGCGCCTGCCTACAAAGCGAAAAGTGCGGGTCGGAGTGTGCGGTGGTTCGAATCCTGTTTGGGTCCAAAACTTTTCCCCCCATCCATTAGACCATGAGTGGTGGTCTGGCGATAGTCTTTCGGATGAGACGATAAACCGAGGTCCCGTGTGTTACACATCTTTATTTAGCGCGCATAAAAGAACCCACGGCAACAAGGAGGTTGTCCCTGGCAAAATTCTGTAGAAAAAAGCCAATCTAATAGGGAAACAATACAGTTGCAGACAGGAAAAAAACAAAAAAATGGGTAGGGGCTGCACTTGTGGCGACGCGCTCTCCCCGGGGAGGGCAGCCCGAATTTCACGCAGAGGAATCTGCTGTGACATAAAGTGGTATAAAAATATTTTTTAATAAATTGGGATTTTTCACCCAAAGTGAACATTGGCTCTGACCACGAGTCTTTTGGCTAAGGTTAGACACCAAGGCTCACACGATAAACTAAGGTCCTGTGCGCAACATGCATTCAGCGCATGGAACAGAACCCACGGCAACAAAGGAGTCATCCCTGGCCAAATTCTGTTGGGAAAAAAAGCTACTTTGTCAGGGAAACAACTACACACACAGACAGGAAAAGGAAAAAAAATAAAGTGTAGTGCTGCTCTTGTAGTGATGATGCGCTGTCCCCAGGGAGAGGAGCCCACATTTCACACACACACAATCTGTGGCGACTGAAAGTGCAAAACAATACAGTACAATACAAAACAAACCAAACAAAACAAATGCATGCATAACATCTTGGTTCATGTTAAAAACCCACCCTGGGAGCGGGAAAGCATAGTGGTTAGAGCTCCTGATCAGATGGGGCCCCGGTTTGAGTCCCCAAGGAACTGCCTGTTTTAGAGGGGTTTTTCCCCCTGGAGTTAACGCCAGTAGCCTACTGACTCCACTCCCCCAAAGCCTTCGGATGACTCTATAAACCAAGACTATAAACTGTTGCATAGAGTGATTTGCGCTTATTACACCGGCTCATCTTCGGTTTGGTTGAAGACTAAGCAGACTCACATAGTCATTCAGGGAATGTTCAAGGCACTGTAACACTTTGTATTGAAAAACTGAAAGCGCCAGATGATGCTGAAAGTTTTGTTGTTGTTTTTTATTGCATGATGGTCAGTGATGATGCGGATGATGTGATGCTGCTGCTATGGAAGTGCATGGGCTTTGAGACTTGTTGACAGAGCTGTGTTCTACGTTCCCCATCACATCTTCCAACGTCAACTGAGCCCAAGAAATACAAGCACCTGCAGTGTTGTTCAGGTAATTTGGGCAACACTCTCAAAATGGCATTTGTATAGTGGAAGGAAGGTGGCAGGATGGTTAAGACGTTCGCCTGCCAACAAGTAAACCGTGAGGTTCTGGGTTCGATTCCTAGCCTCGCCCTTCCCAGTAGTGACGAAAAAAAAATGAACTGAATATCAAAGTCATTCGGATGGGGCTATAAACCGAGGCCCCGTGTGCGAACGCACGCGGAACATCTTGCGCACACGTTAAAAACCCGTTCCGCCTTTCGGAAGAACAGGCCAATGTGTGCCGGTAGGAGCGGATGACAATATAAAAGCCAACATGCACACATGTGTGTTTAGACACCATCCGTGGGGAAAAAAATGGGGAGTTGGAGTCCCCAGGGCGGTTCGGGGCTGTATATGGCAACGTTCTGGCGGCTCCTGCGACGGCACTGAAACCATTCGTATGGGTGATTGTCTTTCCAATGGATCATTCCAGTGACGTGGAGAGGGGGTTCTGCTGCATGGGTAACAGCTTACCTTCCATACTTACCCAGGCTTTGCACTCTAGAACCAAGAGCAACTCCATAGTATTCCAAGACTGATGAATGCCTACAAAAATGAAGCTTGATTATGTGGTCCCAGTCTTCCCAATGAGCCCATAGCAAAATCGCTCTGGGTAGGATATATATAGGATGAATATAAGGTTGGATGACGTTAATATAGATAATTTGTATTACTAGAGATCGTTCATTCTTTCCATCATACGAACTGCTTTGTAAGGCTGGATGCACAGTAGATCAGAAACTGTTCTTGCTATCACTGTTTAATTATTATATCTCATCTCATGGACACTTCTAGTTAATAATGTGCATATGTATACAGACAATGAACCATATTGTTCTTTTTTTTTATTCATAATTGTTAGGTCTTGGTCGACTTTTAATGTTTTATTGTAAAAAAAAATAGTGTGAAGTTGTAAAAGTGTGTCTAGTCAAAAGATTTAATTGCCTTTAGTTTGCAGCCAAATAACTGGTGTGTAAAATGTGATAATACATTTTAAAGTGTGCGCTTTCTAGATTATTTTGACATATAGTATAAGTCACGCTCCTATCTAACTTCCCGACAACAACAACAAACACAGAACACAGTGAAAAAGTTCCAAACTTTACTGTCCAAATTTAAACAAACAAAAACAAAAAAAACAAACACTTCAGCACACACACACACACACACACACAACACACACACACACACACACACACACACACACACACACACACACACACACACACACACACAAGGCTCTAAATCTAAATCTTAGATACTAAACCCTAACTTCATAATTATCCCGTTTTCCTTCCCTCCCCACTTTCCCCAACAGTCAGGAAGCAACGTTTCACATGCTTTCCTCAACCCCTCAACTCACAGTCTCCACACACCGCACCCCATGAGTTGTCCCTGGGCTGTTGAGTTTCCAGGCAGGATTGATTTGATTTTGATTTATTCTTTTATATCGAGGATAATGGAATAAGCACTGGTGTGCTTTTTTTTTTTTACATCCAGTCCCCGTGTGTATGCAGTTTTGTAAATGTCATCTGCTCCCACCGGCACACGACGGCCTACTCTTACGAAAAGCGGAACAGGATTTAACGTGTGCGCAAGATGTTCTGCGTGCGTTCGCACACGGGGCCTCTGTTTAAAGTCTCATCCGAAAGACTTTTGGGGAGAGTGGGAGTCAGCACTGATGTTAACTCCAGGAGAAAAATCTCCTCGACCCGGAATCGAACCCGGGTCGTCAAATTGCCAGCGCAATGTTCTGACCTTACTAGGCTATCCCGTCTCGAGGTGGGGTATCCGGGGGAAGAAGGGAAAGGGGTCAAGAGGAAGAGGGATGGATCCAGGGGAAAAGGGCAAACAGGGGCATGGGAAGAGAAAGGGACTCAGGCTGGGGACGAGGCACGAGACACGAGCACGAGCACGAGACACGAGGCACGAGGACACGAGGCACGAGGCACGAGACACGAGCACGAGGCACGAGACACGAGACACGAGACACGAGGCACGAGGACAAGGTGTGACTCCTCTGCTGGAGACAACCAGACACCTGTAACAGGCAACACTTGCTGCTCCTGAGCATAATGCTGGTAACTAGCCTAGCCCTGGTGTTTAGAATGATTTTCCTGGATTCCTCTTTAGGTTGACGAATTGTCTGTCTCTTTTCAGACCCTAAGATTCCATATCCAATCCTCAGAGAAACTATATTCTATCTATCATCTATCTATCTATCTATCTATCTATCTATCTATCTATCTATCTATCTATCTATATCTATCTATCTATCTATCTATTCTATCTTCTGTCTCTGTCTGTCTGTTGTCTGTCATTTTCTATATATATATATATAATTATATATTTATATATATATAATATATATATAACACCCAATCTAACGCTTCATAATAACTATCCACGTCCAAATGGACTTATTTCAAAAACATTCAAAAGACCCTGCCATTTAAGATACATTATCCTTACAACGAAACAATATCAATCCACACCTTCCGTCTAACACACTCACAATTGCACTATTTCACACACAACTCAAAATTTCCTTATCAATTCCAACATAAGAATACTGAGTATTACAAAATATAATTAAAGCTCTTTCAACAAGAACCATTGATATTTTAAAACAACATAAACTAAGGATAAAATACCCCTGTGTTCACTCTACGAAAATACTAGTTTTACTTTACGAAAAATAAAGCATACTTCGGAGTGAAACACCCACAAAACGCTTATATCCATTTAACGGAGTGTTCAGTTAACACAAGACTAATAACAACCATCACAACACCACACCAAACCAAACATACGGCACACTCCTGCACCCAAGATGGATGTGACAAGACGGATAATGACGAACAGCAACAAATAAAAATATCCAGGACCTCCAGAGGCAACCTTCTAGGAGGCATCGACTCCCTCCTGCTCTCCAAGTGGAGACAAATAACTATACTGAGCCCAACAGCAACGCTGGAACAGCGACCAATGTCCTCTCCAAAGACTGACTCTCCTCTTTAAGGTTACAGCCCCTGAGCTGACCAAACCCTCACTCCCACCCAGGAACTTCAGGAGAAGCTCCCCTATATGAAGAAAAGCAGAGAGGAGGGAATGGTTGTGCAACCCTGTGGGAGTTTATACACACAAAAGGAAGGGAATGCACGAAATACGCCAAGAATGCTTATGTGCATGCAGAAACCTATGCTGGACATACACTCACAACCACAGACACACAGAACCAGTATGAGAAACATGGGAACCTTGACGATATGTTTAGCTTTGTTGTGTGGGCAGGAAGATAATCATCACTGAAGCTGCATGAGAAAACATAGAGGTTTCCCCATTAAGGCCTGAAGGGGCCAAGTTATTTGCAACTTCGGGGTATTGTCTTTGCAGACTTTGTAGTCTATGCAACAGGTATAAATAGAGGGATGGTCAGTGTGGCTAAACAGAGTTAGAGAGAGAGAGAGAGAGAGAGAGAGAGGAGAGAGAGAGAGAGAGAGGAGAGAGAGAGAGAGAGTAAGCCTAGTAGGCCTAGGGTCCAGCAGAGCATTGGAGCAGAGTAAGGGAGACCCATCTATGAGGACCAGATAAAGAGACCAATTGCCAGCTGCTGTCTTCACCAGGGTCTTCTTTAGCCTGGCTGCTGTACATTGCTCCTGTATTTCCCTACCCTGCCTTTATCCTTGCCATCTGGCTCTGTCACAAGTAGTAGTAGTAGTAGTAGTGGTAGTAGTAGTAGTAGTAGTAGTAGTAGTAGTAGTAGTAGTAGTAGTAGTAGTAGTAGTGAGGAGGAGGAGGAGGAGGAGGAGGAGGAGGAGGAGGAGGATCATTCAGACAGAATAGGTAGCTGATCATACCAGTGACATGGCTAGCAGCAGTGGATTCTGAAGTGTACTTTGCCCATCAGCTTTTGAACTACATATGCAGAGACCATGTTCTCTATTTTTCTTGTTAAGTGTGAAGGTTTGCACTGTTTGTTGTTTCCAACCACTTCAAGAGTTTCATTTCATTGAGCTTCTTCCTTTTCTCAGCCAGAGCATTGAAGGTGTACACAAAGGGGTTCAGAGCAGAGTTTAAGGGCAGCAGGAAGATAGCAAAGGCCACGTTGATTTCACCAGGAACAGGAATACCTGCCATGGCCAACAGTCCACACACCCCAATGGGAAACCAGCACAGGAAGTCTGTGACAGCCACAGTGATCAGTCTGCGAGCTATGGTCATGTCCTGGGACTGTTTGGTAGAGTCAGATGCCAGAGTGTTCTTCTTTATGGACCAGTAGATAAAGGCTTGACAAGTTGAGATCATCAGAAAGAGAACAAAGTTGAACACAATCATTATGGCAAAGGAGTAAAGATGCCCCTTAAATTTGAGTCTTGTAACTGGCAGTGGAATGCAGATTCCTGTTTGGCTGTAAAACTCCCAGTGGATGTGAATGGAAGAAGTGGTAATGATGCAAGGCATAAACCCACTGACCAGGCCACAGCACAAGCAGTTATTGCTGATTTCCTCTCAAATCGAACACTGCTAAATGGGAAATGAATCACCAGAAAACGATCAAATGAAATCAACCAGATGATCAATGCTGACACTTCACTGGACAAAAAGATAGGAAACCAGCTACTTTACAAAACACACTGTTTTTCCACACGTCATCGTAAAATACATACCTCCCACGGTAAACTTCATCAGCTACTCCAATAATGGAAAGGTAGATACCCATCAGCAAGTCAGATACACAGAGACTGCTGACAAACAAGCCATAGGTACTGACTGAAGTCTTGCCAGCAAACTGCCTGATCATGACACTGCAGACATTGCCTGTTACAGCCAGACAGCTGATCAGCCAGAGGAAAGCACTGTATGTCTGTGTCTGGAGTAAATCTTCACAAGAGGAAATTTCATCAGAAGGCGAATAACAAAATCCAATAGAAAAATGGTCTGGAAGAACGTGTTTACAGCATAATTTATAATTTTGAGCCCAAAGAACACTAAGACGAGAAAGACCTCTCAAGACATCAGAGGGAAATCTTCCACATCAGTACCTTCTAATGATAGTGATGTTAGGTAAGACATATTCTGAAAACCTTTTCGTCCAATTTTTTTCATGGAACTGAAAGATAAATCAAGGTTTCTTACTTTCAAAAACTGTAAAATAACTTGTTTGTCAAATACTTGTAGATTTGTATGAGAAAGATTTAAGGTTTTTAGGGCAATCTGATATTGTTTGTCCATGGGATCATAGCTGAGTAAACTCAGAGGATTGCTAGCCAAGGACAAAGTCTGCAGATTTTTCCAGCTAGCAAACAAGGACATGTTAATGTGTTTCAGTTTGTTTTCAGTGAGGTCCAAATACCACAAATTGGACATCGTGATATTGGGTAATAAAAACAAAGAGCACCTGGCCAGAGATAGGTAAACCAGATAGGTGTTCTTGGTCAGATCAGAGAAGGTCATTCCTGACCCTGTCCCATCCAGGTAGTGGAGCTGAGGGAAGAGATGAGCAGAAAAGGGCTGAGGACACAGGAAGGAGTGGCCATGACACAGACAGGTTTCAGGACATGTCATGTCACACAACAGTTCATCGTCACCCAGTGGACAGTGAGGCCAGCCATCACACAGATGGTCACTGTGAACACACACAGCAGAGGACCGACATCGGAAGAATCCTGGACATGTCACAACCTCACAGGCTTCTTCATCCTCGTGGCCAACACAGTCAAACATTCCATTACAACGGGTGTAGACAGGCAGACAGTTGCTGACATCACCAGGACAACGGTAATGGTTTCAGGACAGATATCTCCAGGTTTTAGTTTGGTCAAAATGAATTCTTGGATTCCATCAAAATTTACCAACACAGGTGGCGGCAAGTGTGCATTAAAGATCAGTACTGTATTTAAACGTTGTTCACAATCTTTTTCGTCTGAGTCATCAAAACAATCAGTTAATACATTACAACGCTTATTGTATGTCACACACTGACCATTCAGGCAGGTAAACTCATCACAGGGAAGGTGTACACAGAACAATTCATCAGATTTATCTGGGCAATCAGGTCTGAAATCACACACAAAGGAATATGAACACTGTGTTTGTTGCTGGTCACAAGAAAAGAATCTGACTTGTATTGTAAGCTCCTTGATCCATTTCTGATTGTTGCTTGATGACTCTGGTCCACTGAAAAAGCAAGGAGTTGTGTGCCCTTCCTCACACACGTTATGTGGACCACAGGACAGAAATGTGTGTGTCAGATGACCACTTTGACACTGGGTCATTTTTTTTCGAGGAAAATGTGTAAGAGATAAGTTCTTAAAGTAAACAGATGTTGTCTTTGATTGCCCAATTTCATGTCTCAACTTGTTTATTTCACACAGTACATTTTTTCCATATGGCATACCTGGATTACTAACTCCTAATGTATCCCAAAAGATGACCTGGTTTTATGAAAACAACGCCACCTCCAGGTAATTTTGACTGAATGATAGAGTACCGTGCCATCATCAGCTATAGGGCTGTTTCTGTACAGGTTTGGTGTAGACTTGTCATTCCACTCTACACCGATGGGTGTTTGATAAAAGTCTTTATTCAATGTCCTGAACATGTGCATGACCTCATCCCATTCCTGGTCACGTTTCGGGGCTGCTAGATGACCCCCCATGGATTGGCATGCCTCTTTTGCTACATCATGTTCATTTTTGTTCAACATTCTTACATTCACCCCTTGTTTTCGTTGTAACCATTTGTATCTCGTGTGTTCTGATTCCAGGCAAATCTGAGAGGTAAAACCAGGCTCGGGAGAACACTCTTCAGTCTGAGTCCATCTTCCAAACTGGATGAGTGCAGCTGAAAATGAAAACATTAAGTTGTTGTGGGTGAGGGCCAGAAAAGTTGGAATGCAAAAGATAAAAGACATATTGTGTAATCATAACAGAGGGTGTGTGATTTGTCATATTTGAAAGCTACCTCTAACGCTTATTCCATGAACTCCGAGCTTTCATGGCCTGCAGAACACGCTGCTCCTTCTGCTGTTGTTGTTTGTCGTTCACACGAGTCCAGCAGTAAAACAGAGGGTACAGTGCAGAGTTGAGAGGTGTTATGACAACAGCCAGGATGACTATGAGTGTGTCTGAAACACTGGCACCATGCAGGACCATCAGACTGGTGGTGGTGATGGAGAACCAACACACAGCTGATGTGACACTGATGTTTGTTACCAGTGGCTGTGAAGACAGTGCTTCCTTTGTCTGTGTGTCTGCCATGATTCTGTATTTTGGTTTTGACCTGTAAATGAACAGTTGGCCAACACTCACCATCAGACATGACAATATGTTGAATGTGAGAGAGAAATATTTCAGGGCAGCATTGCCTTTAGAGTTCTGCTCATCAAAGAAAACTAGATGGCACAAACCATTCAGGCTGTAGTCTCTGCTCTGTGAGAGCTCAGGATGTAGAGCTGTTAGTGATGAAAAACAATGTTGACAACCAAGTCACTCCGAGAGATACAGACATTGACTTTGTAGAAAATTGAAGACTGCCAAATGGTGAACAAAAAACAATGCCATGATCTAATGTCATGAACCAGATGATGAGAAGTGACATCTCACCAGAGAAAAGAGAAAGAAAGCCAGCTATCTTGCAAGCCAGGCTGTTAGTCCAGGCCTGTTCATACAGAAGATAGTCACCTCTCAGCTGCCATCAGCTACAGCAATGATGGTGCTGCTGATTCCCATGCATGTGTAATGCATTGCAAATTCAAAATGCACAAAAAAGTATGCCCTGGAAAAGGTGGTTTCCTGGTCTTCTGACTGACAAAAACAAGAGCATTTCCAAAGACTGCCAAAAGACCAAAAAGATGAAAGAAATATGCAAAAATCTTTGGTGACAAAAGATTGTGGCAAGAAGAAAGTACAGGTTGTGGTGCATTGCAGAATGGTTTTCTGGAGACTGTAGCCATAAGCTGCTCACAACATACCCTGAAGTTGGATGAATGTATGATGGACAGGTGTTCCAGTCCTGAGAAAACATCCAGAGAGAAACTAGTTGCTCTGTTTTCACGAAGGTCTAACTCTTTCAGTTGCTGCAGGTGTTGAAACCATGTGCTCCTATAACTTGAATTTGTGAAAACGAAATGTTGAGAGACTCAAGATGTGTAAAAAGCTGTAAACCCTCACTGTCAAACATCGGAAGAAATGTTTCTGACAAATCAACCTTCATTAACAAGTTTTGTGTAAAGTTAGAGGGATGTTTCACAAGTGAGGTCAGAGGATTGTTGGCTAGTATGAGAACACGGAGATTTGCTAACTTTAGAAAAATGTTAACAGTGATATTTGTAATGTTGTTGCCATTCAAATCCATAAACTTCAGGTTGGGAAAGGACATGACAGGTACAGAAACAAGAGAGCAGTGTGAGAGAGTCAGTCGAACAAGGTAAGTGTTGTTCCTCAGATCAGACAGCGTCATCCCTGAACCCTGAGCATCCAGGTAGCGAAGCTGGGGGAAGAGGTGAGGAGAGAAAGGCTGAGGACAGACAAAAGACAGTCCCAGACACAGACAGCCCACAGGACAGGTCATGTCACACAGCCATTCATCATCACGTTGTGGACACTGCCCCCAGCCATCACACACATGATCTATGTGCAGACACACTGGAGAAGCACGACACCGGAAAAATCCTGGACATTCTGCACTCTCACAGCCTTGTTCATCCTCCCTGTTGATGCAGTCATAATATCCATTACAGCGAGTGTAGGCAGGTAGACAGGTGAGTTGCTCCGTTGGGCACAGGTAATGGCTGTCAGGACAGGACTC
>JASPKP010002943.1:10000-21382 GCA_030674155.1 Stramonita haemastoma | reverse complement strand
TCTGCATCTGTTTCTTTCTCTGTCTGTCTGTCTGTGTGTCTGTCTGTTGTCTGTCTGTGTGTCTGTCTGTGTGTCTGTCTGTGTGTCTGTCTGTGTGTCTGCCTGTCTGTCTGTCTGTCTGTCTGTCTCTCTCTTTTCCTCTTCTCTCTCTCTCTCTCTCTCTCTCTCTCTCTCTCTCTCTCTCTCTCCTCTCTCTCTCTCTCTCTCTCTCTCTCTCTCTTCATAATGAATTTTAAGCATACGAATATTCTAACCACCCAAAATAGAGTTTATTTTTTAAAAAGTTCTCTTTGTACAGAAAGTTGTCAATGGAAATGCTTTTCGTAAAGTCTGTAACAGCTTTTAAATCAATCAGCACTGGCATAATCATCTCCTAACTTCTCCGTGACCCCCCCCCCCCTCCCTTCCCCCTTAACTCCTCCTCCTTCTCTTACCAATTTTTGTATCTTGTAGTTTTGTGTCTCTGCTTGTGATGGGCATATAACCAAGTGCTGCAATTGGTTTTTACCATAAAAAAACTGCTCAACCAAATGTTCGTTTGCTGTGGTCAGGTAAAGCTAGACTTTTGTTTCTTTCCTTTCATTTTTTTTTCTCCTCACTGTTTTTGGCTACTTATATAAGTATATAGTTTTCCCATTGTTACATTTTTTCGTATTGAACGTTTGCTTTTCACTGGGCCTTTGATTGTCCGGTATTTTGTACAAGACAAAGGGTATCAATGGTGTATGGCATTTTCTTGTGTTATTTCTTATTCTTATTGCTCATGACCAATGTGTTTTTGCTGTAATTTTCAGAGGTCCATTTTTTCGAGTATGATTGTCAAACTTTTGTGTGCTGCATTACGTAAGATGGCTGATGAGTTGTATTGGCTTATGTTGGCGAATTTGTAAAAACTATTGATTGTCATTGATTACTTGCGTGTTGCATAGGACGAATGCAAGTGTTTTGATTTTTTTGGCAAAATATAGCATTCTATAAATTTCATGTATCAGTGGTAGTAGTAGTAGTAGTAGTAGTAGTAGTAGTAGTAGTAGTAGTAGTAGTAGTAGTAGTTAGTAGTAGTAGTAGTAGTAGTAGTAGTATATATTATTATATTATTCAGAAGATTTCTCCTTATCACCTAAACACCTAGAACATTACAGTCTTTTAATTGATAACCAATCAAAAATTCAAGAAAATGTATTCATGTCACACAGCTCTTACTAGCACTGTAGATACTTGGTATAACAGTATCTATCTATCTATCTATCTATCTATCTATCTATCTATCTATCTATCTATCTATCTATCTATCTATCCCATAACCCTTTTTACGTACTTATTTTGATGCCTATTAATAGCAATATTGTCGCGCTATGAGGTTTTAACCTTGCTCAAGACATGATTTTAGTGATCATGATTCACAAAGAATTGCTTGTTGGTTTTCATGTTACATTGTGTTTTACACGATTTCACTATATTGGTTTTCCTCCTTCCCCAAACACCATGTATGGATATTGTGGCCTGAGGACAAGGCACATATTGAACATGTTCAGAGTTCAGAGCTCTAGCTCTCTGTCTCTCTGTCTCTCTATCTCTCTCTCTCTCTGTCCCTGTCTGTCTGTCTGCCTTTTTGTCTGTCTCTCTCTCTGTCTGTGTCAGTCTGTCGGTCTGCTTCCGTGTTGTGTGTGTGTGTGTGTGTGTGTGTGTGTGTGTGTGTGTGTGTGTGTGTGTGTGTGTGTGTGTGCGTCTGTGTGCGTCTGTGTGCGTCTGTATGTGTGTTTGTGTTTGTGTGTTTGTGTGCGAGTGTGTGTGTGAATTTATTTCCCCTGTTTACAGGTAGTCCAATTTGCAAGAATCTGTTTGGTATATATCAAGCATGACCAGCTCTCCAAGTGACAGTGATGGACTACAGGACAACACTACACACCGGACAGAGGGGTCATCATACTGGGATTACATGGAATACCAAGTCTCTGTGATCATCTTGAAAATATGTCCTCCATGTATTCTTCTCTTGGGAGGCTTTGGAAACATCGCCACCATCTGCGTCATGCATCGTATCAAGGACCACAACTCTTCTCAGCATGCTATACTTATGTCTCTTGCTGTGTCTGATCTTACTTTGCTTTGTACTGGGTTGACACCTGTCTGGATGTTGTATGGTTTCCAGGTCAATCTTGACATTCTGCATGTGGCCATCTGTAAGCTTTTCCCATTCCTGACTTATACCAGTAACATCACATCTGCCTGGCTGGTGACCTGTGTGACAGTGCAGAGAACAATGGCGGTCCTGTGGCCACACAGAATGCGAGTGATGTGCACTGTGCGAAGAACGTGGATTGTCATAGCAACACTTGTCCTTTCTGCATGTGTTCTAAATTTTCATATTCTGATTGGATTTGACATCAGTGAGAATAATTGGTGTTATGCCACATCGGGCATGTATTACGGCTTCTTCACTCTGGTGTTTAATTGGATAGATTTGTTCACGACTTCCCTCTTGCCCAGTGTCTGTATGATTGTCTGTGACATTTTATTGTCTGTCAGTCTGTTTAAAGCAGTGTCTTCTTCCTCTTCCATCTCTGCACGTGTGGAGTCAAATGTCAACACTGCACACAGCACTGACAGTCGGACAAAAACCTCCTACAGAACAACTGTCATGGTTTTGGCAATATCCTGTGCTTTTCTGGTGCTAACCCTGCCAGTATGCATTTACTTACTGTGGTTTAACCTAAATTTAGATGCAATAAATAAAGACCCTCTAACATATGCTATATCTGATTTGCTGAATGCAGTGACACAAATTCTTGCGTTCACTAACAGCGCCATCAACTTTGTTCTCTACTGCCTGACTGGAACCAAATTCAGAAGGGAGTTTCTCCACTGGATCCGCTGTGGTGCTCAGAGTCCCTCTGCTCCATCTGTCCATGAGACAGCTTCAGAGGCATCAAGGGAAGGAAGACACTACCATCATGGAAACAGCCTAATGTCTAAATGACGTTATCATCAGTTTATATGTGGAAACACACAGACACACAGACAAAGACACATACACAGACACACACACACACACACACACACACACACACACACACACACACACACACACACACACTCACACACTCACACACACTGTGTGAAAGTATGTGTGTGTATGTGTTTAAGTGTGCTTACGTGCGTGGTACGTGTTTGGAAACATCAACATATAAGGGCATCATAGTTAATTTGGTTGTTCCTTTTTTTCTTCTTTTTTTTTTAAGTATCACACCTCTTTGTCCACACGTGTGTGTGTGTGTGTGTGTGTGTGTGTGTGTGTGTGTGTGTGTGTGTGTGTGTGTGTGTGTGTGTGTGTGTGTGTGTCTGTGTGTGTGTGTGTGTGTGTTAAATCCTTTATTTGTTAAATTATTTTATATCGAGGATAATGGAATAAGCATTCATGTGCTTCTTTTCATCTATTCCCCGTGTGTATGCAGTTTTGTAAATCTTGTCATCTGTTCCCACTGGCACACAATGGCCTACTCTGGAAAAGCGGAACAGGATTTAACCTGTGCGCAAGATGTTCAACGTGCTTTTGTACATGGGGCCTTAGTTTGTAGTCTCAACTGAAAGACTTTTGGGGAGAGTGGAGTCAGCACTGATGTTAACTCCAGCGGAAAAATCCACTCGAACGGGAATCGAACTCCAGTCGTCAAATTACAGGCAAAATGTTCTGACCACTAGACTATCCAGTCTCCCGTCTATCTCGTGTGTGTGTGTGTGTGTGTGTGTGTGTGTGTGTGTGTGTGTGTGTGTGTGTGTGTGTGTGTGTGTGTGTGTGTGTGTGTGTGTGTGTGAATACGTGATCGTAGGCTTTGTGAATGTTGGTGTATGTGTGTGGGTCTGTGTGTTGTTTTTGTTGTTTTTCTGTATGTATATAGAGATATAGATATATATATATATATAGATATATATATATATATATATATATATATATATATATGCTGAACTAACTATAGAATGAATATATATATATATATATATATATATATATATATATATATATATATATATATATATATATATATATATATATATATATATATATATATATATATACCGGTATTTACCGTATATTTTATATGAATATATATATATATATATATATAATTATATATATGTATATATATATATATATATATATATATATATAATATATATTATATATATATATATATATATATATATTATATCTATATATATCTATATATATCTATATATAATATTATACATATATATACATATATATACATATATATATATCTATATATCTCTCTCTCTCTCTCTCTCTTATATATATATATATATACATACATAATATATATATATATATATATATATATATATATATATATATATATATATATATATATATATATATATATATATATATATATAATTATGCATGTGCTTGTTTAGATTACTCACAGGCTTTCGTTAGCATTCACAATAACTTAAATCATTGATTTTTCAAAAAGTCTCTCACACTTCCCCCTGTCTTCCACATACACACAGAGCATGTAACAGTGCAATATTTCCAGTCCCTGAAAATCACATCTGAAATCTGTTTAAAGGATGCAGAAAGTACTGCTGCATTTGTTGTGATCATGGTTAAGTGATTTTAAAGCCAGTTTCTAAAACTGTACCTATCAATTGATTTTTCATTTGTGTCTTGCACTGAATTTTGTTTTTGATACCTTTTAAACTTCTTGGTAGCTTATTCCATAGATCACTTCCTGAATATAAGAATCCTGTTTTGTAAAGTCTATTTCTGAATCTTGGAATATATCAGTAGGTGACTATGCCTGTTGTTGATTAATTTTGAAGCAATTAGTGATTTTCAGAGGGTCAGACAGGTATTTGGTTGGTTTGTTTCTTTGATGTTTTAATTTTCAAACTGTCACAATCACTCTTTAATAATGACTAATGGATGCAAAACTTTTATTTCCTCCAAAAAGCAGTCTGACAGTCAGCAAAGTTCAGCAGCACAAAAATATCATTGCCACTGAACAAAGCAAAGTGACACTGCATTCATACTTGAAAGGAGTCAGAAGAAAATCGAAAATTCACAATTTGAAAAATCCTCACTGGTTATACATATGTTCTAGTCAATGATCTTTATAAAATTGTATTCTTACATTCGTGTATGTGTTGTATGTGTTGTGTGTGTGTGTGTGTGGTGTGTGTGTGTGTGTGTGTGTGTGTGTGTTGCTGTGTGTTTGTGTATGTTTGTGTAGTTGTGTGTGTGTGTGTGTTGTGTTGTGTGTGTGTGTGTGTGTGTGTGTGTGTGTGTGTGTGTGTGTGTGTGTGTGCGCGTGTGTGTTTGTGTATGTGTGTGTGTGTGTGTGTGTGTGTGTGTGTGTGTGTGTGTGTGTGTGTGTGTGTGTGTGTGTGTGTGTGTGTGTGTGTGTGTGTGTGTGTGTGTGTGTGTGTGTGTGTGTGTGTGTGTGTGTGCTGTGCATGATTGCATGCGTGTGTGCAGGCACGCGCTTTTCCCCTGTGTATCTTGACCACGGAAGGTTTCATCATTATTTACAAGGTCATGGTTTTTGTATGAATGCTGAACCAGCTAGTGTGGCTTCAAAACATTATTCACACACAAACACGTTTCTCCTTTGCTGTGAGCTTATCTGACTGATCATTGGAATCACACCCAGAGGCAGGAGATTCGCCAGTGCTGCCTTCTTCTGGAGCCTGACCATCCCTGGATGCAGAATTTCTACCTAGAGTCACACCTATGCCACTAAATTATGTAGACATGTGAAATCTTTCAAACAAACAGCCATCATAGTGTTCTGGCTGACCCCTTAAAACAACTAAATCCTGATCGATTGGACTGAGGATGGAAGAAAACAGTTCACTGTTCAGTGTAGGAGTGATATCCCAATGTGGTGTATTGAGTTTGCTAGAGAAGATCTTCAGTATCCTGTTAGATAAACTAGGCCAGAGGTAGTATTCATTGGTATTTCAGCTCCATACACTAGTTTCACAAAGTTGATGATGCAAAACAAGGTTGTGTGATGCTTTTCAGCATCACTTACAGTGACGTCAAAAAAACCATAGTGGTGGTCAGATGTTTGTTCCATGAGAGGATAGATTTCTTCCTGGCAGTGACTGGTAGTCATGCTGATTTAGATGTCATGCTGCAGCCTCAAAAAGCAGTTGAGATCAGATGGGATTTCAATTCTTTATATTCCATTGTGGTGTAGCATATTGTCCAGTCTTTTGTTGTGCTCATTGTATTCAAACTTCTGCAGATGTTGAATTTTGTGACTCTCCCCAACAGCTGTGACATCACGTCACCCCTCTGTTTCTCTGCAGCACAAATTACAATCAATGTGATGTGTCTTCAGCAGTGCCAGAGTTACCACATAATCAACCTCATATGCCACACAAGCAAGGTCATGTTCAAGATTTTACTAAACAGACTGAAGCCACAAGAAGAGACAATCATTGTTGAAGAATAAGTAGGTTTCAAAGCAGGCTTTAGCATAACTGAACAGATATACAACCTCAGAATACTCTGTGAGCAGTACCTTCAACACCAACAAGACCTCTACCATGTATCTATAGATTTTAGGAAGGCATTCGACAGGGTGTGCCATGCAGCTTAGTGGGCAGCCATGAATTTGTACAGCATCAATGCGAACCTGATCAGAGTCGTCAAAGAGCTGTACAACAAGGCCATCAGTGCAGTGTACTACAACAGCAGCATTGTAGAGTGATTTCGAACAACAATTGGAGTAAGGCAGGGCTGTCCACTCTCACCCATTCTTTTCAATATCTTCCTTAGAATCATGGCTGATGCACTGGAACACCATAAAGGATCAGTCAGCGTTGGTGGCAGAACGATCACAAACCTCCCGTTCGCAGATGACATTGACGTTCTAGCAGGATCAGAACAGGAGCTTGTCAGCCTAACAGCACACCTGAACAATGCCTTTGAATTTTGCAGCATGGCAATCAGTGCCGAGAAGACCAAACTGATGACCAATAACGCCAAGGGCTTCAGCACTGATATCAGGGTCAATGACTAGAAGCTGAAAACGATTCAAAGCTTCAAGTACTTGGGAGCTGTTGTATTAGACAAGGGGTCCAAGCCAGAGGTAGCATGCAGGATTGTACTGGCAATAACAGCACTGTCAAAACTGAATACCATCTGGAAAGATAAAAAAAAAGTATCTCACTCAACTCCAAGATCAGACTATGCTCCCTTATCCATATTCTTGTATGCCTGTGAATCCTTGGCCCTGACTGCAGATTTGGAGAGAAGAGTACAGACATTAGAGATGGGATGCTTCCAGAGACTTCTTAGCATCTCTTACAGATTTCTTTTATTTATTTATTCATTTATTCTTTTATATAAAGGATGAGGGAATAAGCACTTGTGTGCTTTTTACATACAGTCCCTGTGTGTAGGCAGTTTTGTGAATCTTGACATTATTTCCTACCGGCACACAATGGCCTACTCTTACAAAAAGCGGAACAGGATTTAACTCGTGTTCAAGATGTTTTATGTGCGTTTGCACGGAGTCTCAAGTTTATAGTCTCATTTGAAGGACTTTTGGGAGTGTGAAGTCAGCACTGGTGTTAAATCTAGGCGAAAAATCCCCTTGAATGGAAATCGAACCCGGGTCGTCAAATTGCGAGCACAATGTTCTGACCACTAGGCTATCCCGTTCCAAGAGAACACATTAACTGGTCCCTGTGAAAACCTTCTACCAATCATAAAGAAGGTAAACTTAAATGGGATGGGCATGTCTTCATGGGTGCCCCGACGGTCACTAGAATAAGGGATAGATAGATAGATAGATAGACAGACAGACAGACAGACAGACAGACAGACAGACAGATAGATAGATAGATAGATAGATAGATAGATAGATAGATAGATAGATAGATAGATAGATAGATAGATAGATAGATAGATAGATAGATAGATAGATAGATAGATAGATAGATAGATAGATAGATAGATAGAAAGACGGACGGACGGACGGACAGACAGACAGACAGACGGACACAGAGAGAGACAGAGACAGAGAGACAGAGACAGAGAGACAGAGACAGAGAGACAGAGACAGAGAGAGAGTGTGTGTTTGTGTGTGTGACGTCAAGTCAAGTCAATTTTTTTTCCACTTGATGCATTTAGTAAGCAAAAAATTTGCTTTTTTTTCACACATACAGCATACCCGCCCACTCCCCCACCCCCTGAAAGGATAAGGCGCATTTTGAGATGATGTGACAAAAACATGGCCAGACTGAGTTCCCTCCTACCCTGACTTTTGCAAAGTAACAGAGCACGCGGCACAAAGAGAGTGCTGTCCTGTACCACATACACTTTATCAGCATAGCGCATATGATACTACTACTACTACTACTACTACTACTACTACTACTACTACTACTACTACTACTACTTACTTATAGAATATGATGCACTACAGCATAGTGCAGGGCAGACGCCACATGCACACATATTCCCTCATGAGGATACTAAGGGGGGGGGGGGGGGGGGGGGCTTTTAGTATAAATCGTATCTCCACCTTCTTGAGGTTCTGCGCTAGGAAAATCCTCTGCTCTGTCCCTCTCTTCGCCTCTGCCTTGTTTCTTTGCTACCTGTTATTCCTCTCTGTCTGTTTTCTGCCTTCTGGGTTCATTCTCCTGCCTTTTTTCTTGGTCACAGAATTTCTTGTTACATCTTCATCCTCATGTCTTCCCCATCTCCATTCTCATCCATCCTTTTTCTGTGGACTGTCCTCTTCTGTCAATGGGATTTTTAAATCTATCATCAGCTCCCCATCAAGCCTTCTTTGCCCGGCTCTTCATTTCATGCTGCCGAGTGGTTGCCGCAAGCAACCCGTAACCCCATGCTGGAGGGACGTGGCCAGGGGATGGATGGATGGCTAAACGTCATTCAGTCGCTAACGAGCAGTATGGAATCGTGCCGGGCGTTTTCCATAGGGGTAGATTTAGCCTCTTCCTCGGTCAGGCAGCTCTGCCGAGGTGACCGGGTATTTCCGCCATAGTTGAGCCTACGCTCCGTGTCTAAAAAACAAACCACAAAACAAAAAAGAAACCCGAGGGAGTCCAAGTCTGTTGGGGATGTGTCCAGTCATTCGGAGAGGGAGGTTAGAGAGAGGGGTGGCTTTTGGCCGAGCTGGTTGGTGGTTGAAGGGGTGGAAGAGGAGCATCCTCTGACAACATTGAGCCCTTTTGCAGTGGCTAAGGGCCTGAAAGGTATTGGGGGACTTACAGACTGTTAAAAAATTGCGAAATGGCACACTTCCGTTGGAATGTAGGTCAAGGAAACAGTCACAAATGCTCCTAAATAGTACCAAGCTGGTGACCTGCCCTGTGAGGGTAACTGCCCACAATGCCCTGAACAACAGCAAAGGGGTCATCAGGTGCAGGGACCTGCAGGGGGTGTCCGAGGCAGACATTAAGACTGAGCTGGCCTCTCAAGGCGTTGTGGACGTCTATGGAGTGCAGATCAGGAAAGGGGGGGGGGGGGGCAGGGTCCCCAGGAACACCTTATTTCTGACATTTTGCACAACCCTGCTGCTTCAGAACATCAAGGTGGAATACCTTAGCATAAAGGTCTCGCCTTATGTCCCCTCTCTGCTGAGGTGTTTCAAGTGTCACAAGTTCAGCCACGTGAGAGACAGGTGCCCTGGACAGGTGTGCGGTGTCTGTGTCAATAGGCGGCATGTGGTGGCTGTTTTTTTCGATCTGGAAAAGGCCTACAACACTGCCTGGAGGTATCGCATCATGTTGGACCTGTTGGGGTTTTTGGGTTGTTTGCCACTGTTTTTAAAGAGCTTTCTGGCCAAGAGACGGTTCCAGGTGAGGGTGGGCTCCATGCTCTGAGAGATTTTTTAGCAACAGATGGGGGTCTCGCAAGGGAGCATCCTTTCTCCTGCTCTCTTCAGTATAAAGATCAACAACAGTGTCAAGTCAGTCCATCACACAAGTGTGGAATGTTCCCTGTTTGTGGAGCACTTTGCTTTGTACGCTAAGGGCAGTACTTTTGCGGGAGTTCAGAGACAGCTACAACTCTGTGTGAACAAGGTGCAGGAATAGGCAGAGGACAACGGATTCAAGTTTTCAGCAGCAAAAACGAAGTGCATCCACTTCACTAACAAGTTTAAAAACACTTCCCAGACCCCTTCATTCGCTTGGGAAAATCCACCATCCCGGCGGTGACGGAGGCCAAGTTCTTAGGGATTGTGTTTGACCAGGAACTGAATTTCAGAAGTCACATCCAACACCTGAGAACGTCCTGTCAGAAAGCCCTGAACCTCTTGCAGGTGATCGCCCATACTGATTAGGGAACGGATAAGAGAACACTGCTGCATATCTACAGGGCGCTGGTGCACTCCAAACTTGATTACGGATGTCAGGTTTACAGTTTGGTGAGGCCTTCTTACCTGAAGTCACTGGACCCTATCCACCACCAGAGGCTCAGGATCTGTCTCGGAGGTTCCAAATGACGCCAGTGAACAGTCTGTACGCGGAAGCAGGAGAGCCCTCTCTTGCAAACCGCCATCAGAAACTGATGCTAAATTATTACATGGAGCACTAGTTGGAGTATAACAACCCGCTTACGATTGTGTTTTCAATCCCCGGTTTCAGGCCAAGTTTGAGAAATCGCCCTCTGCAACCCCGCCTCGGGCATTCGAATCCTTCCTCATCTCGGGGGATGGGTATTGATTTGGGTGTCATCTGCGACCTTCCCAAGTTCCCTGAGATGCCTATGTGGATGGTGGAAACCGCAGCTGTCTGTTTTGATCTTGCTGCTCATAGGAAAGATGTCACCAGTTTGAGGGCATACAGGATTTTTTTCCTGATAACTCTGTATGTTTTATCCGTCCTTCACCAGTGTTTTCACAGACGGGTCCAAGTCTGAAGAGGGGGTGGCTTGCGCTGCCTATTGTTCCACCATCAAGGAGTCCGAGCTTTCTGAGCATCTGCCTTCGAATGCCTCGGTGTACATGGCTGAACTTAGTGCTCTTGTCTTGTCCCTGCAACTGATTCGGTGGTCAGGAAAGAAAGATTTCTTGGTCTGTGCGGATTTGCTCTCTGCTCTGAAGGCTATTGCTTGTAGGAACATAAACCACCCTAAGCTTCAGGAGTTCTACGAACTGTTTTCTTCCTTGAGACGGGACGAGTGTGATGCTTTAGTGTGAATCCTGGGGTATTTTTGCATTTGGGGCAGTGATTCGGTTGACCGACTCACCAGGTGTGCCACGGACCAGGAGGTTTCTGGGTCCACAGTGCCGTTTCCACATCTGAAACCTAGAAGCGAACAATATGTGCACTACCACTGGTAGGAGGAATGGAAGGCTCAG
The DNA here is from genome assembly GCA_030674155.1 of Stramonita haemastoma. Taxonomy (NCBI): domain Eukaryota; kingdom Metazoa; phylum Mollusca; class Gastropoda; order Neogastropoda; family Muricidae; genus Stramonita; species Stramonita haemastoma. The sequence continues at coordinate 10,013 of JASPKP010002943.1, read as the reverse complement.
ACAGACAACAAAC
>JASPKP010002943.1:0-5000 GCA_030674155.1 Stramonita haemastoma | reverse complement strand
GGTAGTAGTAGTCGTAGTAGTAGTAGTAGTAGTAGTAGTAGTAGTAGTAGTAGTAGTAGTAGTAGTAGTAGTAGTAGTAGTAGTAGTATCATTATTATTATTATTATTATTATTATTATTATTTATTATTCAGAAGATTTCTCCTTATCACCTAAACACCTAGAACATTACAGTCTTTTAATTGATAACCAATCAAACATTCAAGAAAATGTATTCATGTCACACAGCTCTTACTATCATTGTAGATACGTGGTATAACAGTATCTATCTATCTATCTATCTATCTATCTATCTATCTATCTATCTCTCTATCTATCTCTCTATCTCTCTATCTATCTATCTATCTATCTATCTATCTATTTATCTATCTATCTATCTATCTATCTATCTATCTATCTATCTATCTATAACCCTTTTTACGTACTTATTTTGATGCCTATTAATAGCAATATTGTCGCGCTATGAGGTTTTAACCTTGCTCAAGACATGATTTTAGTGATCATGATTCACAACGAATTGCTTGTTGGTTTTCATGTTACATTGTGTTTTACACGATTTCACTATATTGGTTTTCCTCCTTCCCCAAACACCATGTATGGATATTGTGGCCTGAGGACAAGGCACATATTGAACATGTTCAGAGTTCAGAGCTCTAGCTCTCTGTCTGTCTGTCTGTCTGTCTGTCTGTCTGTCTGTCTGTCTCTGTCTCTCTCTCTCTCTCTCTCTCTCTCTCTCTCTCTCTCTCTCTCTCTCTCTCTCTCTGTCTCTCTCTCTCTCTCTCTCTCTCTCTCTCCTCTCTCTCTCTCTCTCTCTCTCTCTCTCTCTCTCTCTCTCTCTCTCTCTCTCTCTCTCTCTCTGTCCCTGTCTGTCTGTCTGCCTTTTTGTCTGTCTCTCTCTTTGTCTGTGTCCGTCTGTCGGTCTGCTTCCGTGTGTGTGTGTGTGTGTGTGTTAGTGTGTGTGTGTGTGTATGTGTGTGTGTGTGTGTGTGTGTGTGTATGTGTGTGTCTGTGTGTGTGTGCGTCTGTGTGCGTCTGTGTGCGTCTGTATGTGTGTTTGTGTCTGTGTGTTTTGTGTGTGCGTGTGTGTGAATTTATTTCCCCCTGTTTACAGGAAGTCCAGTTTGCAAGAACCTGTTTGGCATATATCAAGCATGACCAGCTCTCCAAGTGACAGTGATGGACTACAGGACAACACTACACACCGGACAGAGAGGGCATCGTACATGGATTACATGGAATACCAAGTCTCTGTGATCATCATTAGATTATGTCCTCCATGTATTCTTCTGTTGGGAGGCTTTGGAAACATCGCCACCATCTGCGTCATGCGTCGTATCAAGGACCACAACTCTTCTCAGCATGCTATACTTATGTCTCTTGCCGTGTCTGATCTTACCTTGCTTTGTACTGGGTTGACACCTACCTGGATGTTTTATGGTTTCCAGGTCGATCTTCGTACTCTGCATGTGGCCATCTGTAAGCTTTTCCCATTCCTGACTTATACCAGTAACATCACATCTGCCTGGCTGGTGACCTGTGTGACAGTGCAGAGAACAATGGCGGTCCTGTGGCCACACAGAATGCGAGTGATGTGCACTTTGCGAAGAACGTGGATTGTCATAATAACACTTGTCATTTCTGCATGTGTTCTAAATTTTCATATTCTGATTGGATTTGACATCAGTGAGGATAATTGGTGTGATGCCATGACAGGCATGTATTTTGACTTCTTCATTCTGGTGTTTAATTGGATAGTTTTGTGCATGTCTTCCCTCTTGCCCAGTGTCTGTATGATTGTCTGTGACATTATATTGTCTGTAAGTCTGTTTAAAGCAGTGTCTTCTTCCTCTTCCATCTCTGCACGTGTGGAGTCAAATGTCAACACTCCACACAGCACTGACAGTCGGAGGAAAACAACCTACAGAACAACTGTCATGGTTTTGGCAATATCCTGTGCTTTTCTGGTGTTAACCCTGCCATTAGGCATTTACTTACTGTGGTATAACCAAAATTCTGATGCAATAAATAAACACCCTCTAACATATGCTATATCTGATTTGCTGAATGCAGTGACACAAATTCTTGCGTTCACTAACAGCGCCATCAACTTTGTTCTCTACTGCCTGACTGGAACCAAATTCAGAAGGGAGTTTCTCCACTGGATCCGCTGTGGTGCTCAGAGTCCCTCTGCTCCATCTGCTCATGAGACAGCTTCAGAGGCATCAAGGGAAGGAAAACACCAACATCATGGAAACAGCCTAATGTCTAAATGACGTCATCATCAGTTTACATGTGGAAACAAACTTTTTTTTTTTTATTCATACACACACACTCACTCACTCACTCACTCACGCACACACACACATATTCACACACAATGTGTGTGTGTTTGTGTATGCATGTGTACGTGTTTACCTGCGAGTCTGCCGAACCATAACATGTAAGTGTATCATTGTTAGTTTGGTTCCTTTTTCTTTGTATCACACGTCTTTGTGCACATATGCACGCATGCGCGCGCGCACACACACACACACACACACACAAAACACACACACACACACGCACACACACACACACACACACACACACACACACACACACACACACACACACACACACACACACACACACACTTTCCAGAGTGCTTTTTGCTTTTTTGAATAATTACTGCCCTAATTTTTTGTGTCGAAAAGTAATGTTAGTTATACATCTCTCTTTAAAAGAGAAGTACATAAAAAGAGTTGTACGTTGTGCACTGACCATTAGCATCATACCAGCAACAACATTAGTAGAATGCATAGACGTCTAGACCTCTAGACGTACAGATAGCTAAATTGTAGATGGCCACATTATGGTAAACAGCTGTTATATCACATCTCTTTGAAATCAGGCCAATAAGTCAGGGATTCCAGGCTATGTGCCTTTAGACCTATAAGTCTGGTGGGCTACTGTGTAAGGAGCAACAAGGAGTTCCAAAATAGTGCTGTTTGACTGGGACTACGACAGACTTAAAGCTATTCTAGTGTTACAAATGTAGGGTGGCTTTTGACACTGACACGGGGGGATGAGTGGGGGTGAGAAGTGATGCTGGTTTGGTAAGTTCCTCAGTCTCTGCCACAATACTGTTTTACATACCCTGTAGAATTTAACACTAAAGACAATACTGTTTTACATTCCCTGTGGACCAGAAATTAACACTAAAGGCAATACTGTTTTACATTCCTTGTAGACCAGAATTTCACACTGCAAAAGATAATGTTTTACACAAGTAGCAAGAAACCTATCAATGTATAAAGTATGCCAACCTACTACTTTTAAAGATATGTACTTCCATTATTTTGAAGGGGACAGGATAGCTCAGCGGTCAAAGCACCTGCTCTGCAAAAGTTAAGAATATGCAGCCTTGAGTGTGGTTACCTTTTGGATGGGGGACCATTTGGGTATGTTGGCTTCAGTGCAGTCCCCTGGTTCACCCAGTTCTATAGGTATCTGCACTTCTTATGGAGGGGGAAGGTAAATCAGTCAGGGAGATGAGATGGGCGCTGCCTTCAATATGGTAGCCTTTAGAGAAGGTGAGGTCTCTAACACTTTGTTTCCCAATGACCACACCAGTTATAGAAACACCTTTGCCATTACCTGCTGTATGTGCTTACCTTTTCAAAAAGTGTGAAAAAATTAAGTGTTATATAACCTTCTTTTACAAAAAGACTCAAAAATCCAAAAGCACAAAACCAAACCAAAAAATACTATTTTACTATAAGAAGGAAAGCCCTAAGAATGTCATCATTTGGTCTGATAGTGAAGTGAACAGTAAGAAACAGGTAACGCACACAAGGTGAATACACGCATGCTGTATGATCATCAACTGACACACCAGGTGAGCACATGCATGCTGTGTAATCATCAACTGACACACCAGGTGAACACACCCATGCTGTGTGATCATCAACTGACACACCAGGTGAACACACACCATGCTGTGTGATCAACTGTGGACAGGTCAGCTACAGGTGTGAGGGAAGGTGTGTTCCTTCCTCAGCCACACCTGCAAGGTTCACCATGGGTCAGATTCTGCACATAGAACCGTTCATCCATTATTAAGGTAGCCACATTCTGACATCAAGGAAAATGTCTAAAGATGACACCAGTGTGCAGGGTTTTAGTATGTGTAAATTGTCATCGGTTGCTACATACACACAATGGTCTACTTATCTAAAAGATGGGATAGGTTTTACCCTTTGCAAATGTTTTAGGTGCTTGTACTTGGGGACTCTTCATGATATTTTGTGTGTCTGATGGAGAGAAAGGGTGGTCCCTCACGATTTGCACAACCCAAATAACATTACCCTGTTCAAGAACAAAGTAACAGCTATCTATGTAAAGAAAGAAAAACAAACATACTTCTATGTTGATCTTCAATTCCATTCATTTAATGACCTGGATATATATCCCCATTGTAGTTTATCTCTTTGACTTTATGACATACACACTGTGTAAAATCTTTGTGAATGTGATTTGTGAGAAGGCTTGGTGCCCCATTTTTTCACAAAGCATAAGATTTTCTTGTTTTGTCATAGGGATGGGACTGACATAAGCTACAGCGTGATGTTCTTCCCCTGTTAGGCTACCATCAGCTTGTGCTCTTGTTGTTATTTATTAAACAACAGTTATTTGAACCAACAGCCGCTGCTGTAGTCTAGTGGTTAGGGCGTTGGTCTCGTAATGTAAAGGTTGCGGTTTCCATCCCAGCTTTTGGCTATGGCGTTGTGCCCAAGCAGAAAAACTCCTGGCAGAAGAACAAGCGGGCTTTAGACCAAAACGCAGCACAATGGAACAAATTTTCAACCTGAGAATTCTGATAGAGAAGCATCTCCAACACCAAAAAGACTTGTACCACAATTTTATAGACTTCAAAAAGGCCTTTGACAGGGTATGGCATGACGGCCTCTGGCAAGTACTCAGGCACTTCAACATTGACAACTGCCTAATTAAAGTCATCAA
>JASPKP010002942.1:20000-21388 GCA_030674155.1 Stramonita haemastoma | reverse complement strand
CACACACACACGCACGCACATACACACACACACTCACAGACACGCACATACACGCACATACACACACATACACGCACACACGCACAAACACACATACACACACAAAACACACACACACACAAACACACACACAAACATACATGTACACACAACATACACACATACATACACACATACACACACGTACGCATGCACATACACACACACACACAAATACATATACACTAACACACACACACGCATAGAGAGAACACTGAACACACTGAACACTGAACTGATTTAATGTACATTGGCCTTAGACCACAATACATTTCTTGGGCTTGGGGTGGAACAAAAGGTTCATTCGCATCATAGGCAATTTATTTATTTATTTATTTATTTATTCTTTTATATCGAGGATAACAGAATAAGCAATCATATGCTTTTTTTCATCCGGTCCCCGTGTGTATGCAGTTTTGTAAATCATGTCATCTGTTCCCACCGGCACACGATGGCCTACTCTTACGAAAAGCGGAACAGGATTTAACGTGTGCGCAAGATGTTCTGCGTGCGTTCGCACACGGGGCCTCGGTTTAAAGTCTCATCCGAAGGCAAGGCAAATGCACAAAAGGTATAGATTCATGCTGATCAAAGAAGAAAAACAAACATTATTCAAAATCATGATTATGAACCTAGCATCACACATAGTCAAATCTCAAAAATATGATGTCTAGGGAAAATTGTGGAAATCATGAATGTCAATTACGTAACGAATCATAAGTTTTCAATATACATCTTGAATTAGCATTTTCTTTCTTTTATTGATAGAATGAAAAATATATCTAGACAAACTGTTCCTCTGAACAGATCGTGCAATGGTAGGTTGATACATTCACTTAAGAATTTTTCTCTCAATCCAGCGTATATGTAACATTCCCATAAAAATGTGGGCTTCATTTTCAACTTTCGTTTTACAAAAGGGACACATTTTTTCTCGATCATTCTCGCTATATCTATATACATTATTATTAAGGGGTAGAACGTTAAATCTGGCTTGTGTAATTGCTACTCGAAAGACAGACACAGGAGAGAGAGAGAGAGAGAGAGAGAGAGAGAGAGAGAGAGACAGAGACAGAGACAGAGACAGAGACAGAGACAGACAGACAGACAGACAGACAGACAGAGACAGACAGACAGAGAGACAGAGAGACAGAGAGACAGAGACAGAGAGACAGAGAGACAGAGAGAGACAGAGAGACAGAGAGACAGAGAGACAGAGAGAGAGAGAGACAAACAGACAGACAGACAGACAGACAGACAGACAGAGAGGCAGAGAGACAGAGAGACAGATAGACAGACAGACAGACAGACAGAGTTAGACAACGACGAAAACATATATACAGTTAAAC
>JASPKP010002942.1:0-2500 GCA_030674155.1 Stramonita haemastoma | reverse complement strand
GGGCGCCGCCCTCAATATGCTGGCCCCTAGAGAAGCTGAGGTCTCTGATGCCTCACTCCTCTACGACCGCCTAGGTTATGGGACACCTTTACCTTTTACCATTTGTGTAGTGCCAGGTCTTCTCCAGCACTTGTAGCTTTGCAGGAGGTCTGCCCGCTGGCCTCAGCAGACACATTCCGACTTCTGAGCAGCTCATTACAAGTTTGTAATAAAAGATATCAAATTTGCCTGTAAAAAGGCAAGAGAATGGGCTGGGTAGGCAGACCATAGACATGAGAGGGGAGGTAGAGAGGTAAAGACGAAAGCAGAAATAGAGAGAGTGGGAAAGGGAAATTTCTTGCACAGAGTTTCCAGAAAATGGAGATGTCATTTATTCTGGAAAAGTCCCGGGCATCGCCTCAGGGAGAGTGACAACGACATTCCCTGATCTATACTGAAGGCGCCTAGTTCTCGTTTCAGGGGATTTTTCCCTGGAGTTTGACATGAGCACCGGATGAGACTATAAACCGAGGCCCCGTGTTGCGAACGCCTGTAGAACATCTGTTGCATACGTTAAAAACCAGTCCCACCTTACACAAAAATACACCACTTCATGCCGGTAAGAACAGATGACATTTTTTTCTGTTCTGAAAAAGTCTAAACACACAGGTAATGTGTTTAACCTCCATTTCCGGAGTCGGAATACGGCATCTTTAATGATGGATAAAACACGAGTCACATTCACATGATTGCACCTCTGGTGAACTTATTTATTTGTTTATTTGTTTATTTATTCTTTTATATCGAGGATAATGGAATAAGCACTCATATGCTTTTTTCACATCTTGTCCCCCCGTGTGTATGCAGTTTTGTAAATGTCATCTGTTCCCAACCGGCACACAATGGCCTACTCTGACGAAAAGCGGAACAGGATTGAACGTGATGTGCAAGATGTTCTTGCGTGCGTTCGCACACGGGGCCTCGGTGTATCGTCTCATCCCAAAGACATTGAACCTCGGACCTCTAGCCTAGAAACGAACCCCCCCCCCAAAAAAAAAATCTAAAAGTTTCTACTAAAAACCAACTAAACTACTCGCCCATCAGTAGAGCTAGTTGCAGTCAACTTGCCGCTGATAGACAGCGCGGAATCAGCAGTAACTGCTTGTACTAATGGCTTCAAGATGCTCTTTCTTTTCTTCCAGCCTCTTCAGGAAGCGTGTGTGTGCGCGCAACGTGCTTGTAAGGCAGTTAGAGGCACGTGCCCAATTTGCCCCCACTACACAGGAAAACATGCATCCAACTTTGCCCCTACACCAGGGGGAGAGGAGAGAGAGAAAGAGAGAGAGGAGAGAGAGAGAGAGAGAGAGAGAGAAGAGAGAGAGAGAGAGAAGAGAGAGAGAGACACACACACACACACCACACACACACACACACAACACACACACACACACACACACACACACACACCACTCACACACACACACACACTCACACATACACACACTCAGAAAACACAGACACACAGACAGACAGACAGGCAGACTGACAGACAGACACAGAAAACAGAAAACAGACAGACAGACAGTCTCCTTCACTCGCTGGCACCTCTCTTTGAAGGTTAACCCGAGTTGAACACTCAGACGTACTGCATGTACTTTTGGTCAAAAACAAGACTCTCACCAGCAAGTAAGGTACAAAGTAGCTGGTGAAAAGAGGCAAAGCGAAACAGAATAACACGGTATGTATGTAACAACAGCAGCAGCAGCAACAGCAGTAGCAACAACAATTATTACTATCATTATAGAAATACTACTACTACTATACTACTACTACTACTACTATACTACTACTACTACTACTACTACTACTACTACTACTACTACTGCTGCTGCTGCTGCTGCTGCTGCTACTACTACTAATACTACTACTACTACTACTACTACTACTACTACTACTACTACTACTGATAATGATTTATAAATAATAATAATAATAATAATGATAATAATAATAATAATAATAACAACAACAACAACAACAACAAATAATAATAATAATAATAATAAAACAACAACAACAACAACAACAACAACAACCATCATCATCATCATCATCATCATCATCATCATCATCATCATCATCATCATCATCATCATCATCATAAACAACAACAACAACAACAACAACAACAACAACATCAACAACAATAACACATGAGCTTATGCTGCTCGAAACAGCTGGAAAGTTCTAGTTCTCGTGTAGGAGAAGAAAGAGAAGAGGAAGAAAACAAACTAATGTGTGTGAAGCAAGTCTGGTCACGGTGTGAGTGGTCGGTGTGGCGGCAACAGCTCTCAGAGACCAAGCAGGTGGCAATGACAGCACAACCTGACCAGACCGCACAATCTGATCCTCAAACTACACATATTGCATGCATGTTTGTATGTACGTGCACGCACGCATCGCGCTCGCGTGCACACACACATACACATATACACCGCGCACGCACGCATGCGTGCACGCA
>JASPKP010002941.1:0-21390 GCA_030674155.1 Stramonita haemastoma | reverse complement strand
TCATTACTGGGTTTGCTCGACAGTTCACACTGGTTTTTGCTCTACAGTTCATACTGGGAGGTTTTGCGCTACAGTTCACACAGTTTCATACTGGCTTTGCTCTACAGTTCAACACTGGGTTTTTGCTCTACAGTTCACACTGGGTTTGCTCTACAGTTCAATAACTGGTTTTGCTCTAACAGTTCACACTGGGCTTTGCTCGACAGTTCACACTGGGTTTTGCTCTATAATCATACTGGGTTTGCTCTACAGTTTCACACTGGGCTTTGCTCGACAGTTCACACTGGTTTTGCTCTATAGTTCATACTGTGTTTGCTCTACAGTTCACACTGGGGGGGGGGTTGCTCTACAGTTCACACTGGGGTTTTTGCTCCATAGTTTCATACTATGTTTTGCTCTACAGTTCATACTGGATTTTGCTCTTTTATCTGCTGTCATCACATCATACTTCACACTTGAGGCCCTGTATGGACATACACTATAACACCTGACCTGCATTATAAACTTTCCTCTAATCTGTAAAAAAATAGGCAGCTATGGCAGTGGTATGGCTGACCAGAGTATGGGTCATCAATGGAGTCATGACCGGCTGGACAGGAACTGCCCTGCTGGGTCAGCTTTCTTCAAGCTCTGGCTGCTGACCCGTTTAACTGCTGTGTTTTTGTCACTGAACACGTTTTAACTGCACAGTGTTGTCTGACCGTTTTACTGCAGAGGTTTGTGCTGACTCCCAGGACACTGAGGGACAAGTTTTACTGCAGTGTTTGTGTTGACTCCCAGGACACTAAGGGACAAGTTTTACTTGCAGTGTTGTGCTGACTTCCCAGGACACAAAGGGAACAAGTGTTTAACTGCAGTGTTGTGCTGACGGTCCCCCCCCCCTCTCCCAGGACACAAAGGACAAGTTTTACTGCAGTGTTTAGTGCAGACTCCCTCCCATGAACTAAGGGAGCCAAGTATTTACTGCACCTTGTGCTGACTCCCAGGACACTAAGGGACAAGTATTTAACTGCAAGCCTTGTGCTGACTCCCAGGACACTAATGGACAAGTTTTACTGCAGTGTTGTGCTGACTCCCAGGACACTGAGGACAAGTTTTACTGCACCTTGTATATATATATATAAATATATGATAAAATGATATATATAATATATAAATAAATATATATATATCGAAAAGTCCTATTTACAAACCCAATTTAGACTGTGTGTAACTCCAAGTCACTCCATGTTGGCACTTAGGCCACCAAGCAAACAGTAACAAATCTTCCATCAACAATGCTGTGCTGCATCGGACATTGTTTAGCCAGCCAGTCTTTTCCTTCCTCATAATTATGGAAAGGTGTTTGGTCTGGTGTCTGATTCATAATTATGTTCCTGGATCTTATCTTGAACATGGATTCAAAATTAATGTTCAGCTGATCTTAGTTGACATGGATTACAAAATTATGTAACTTGGATCTTTTTTGGACATGGATTCATAATTAAGTTCCTGATCTATTTGACATGGATTCATAAATTATGTAACTTGGTCTTATTTTGACATGGATTCATAATTATGATCCTGGATGGTTATTTGACATGTATTCATAATTATGTTACTTGGATCTTATTTTGACATGGATTCATAATTATGTACCTGGATTCTTTTTTTTACATGGATTCATAATTACTACTTGTATCTTATTTGGATATGGATTCATAATTATACCTGGATCTTATTGACCATGGATTCATAATTATGTACCTGGATCTTTTTTTACATAGGATTCATAATTATCTACTTGGATCTTATTTTGACATGGATTCATAATTATGTACCTGGACTTATTTTGACAAGATTCATAATTATGTTCCAGGATCTTATTTTGACATGGATTCATAATTATGTACTTGATCTTGTTTTAGACAATATTACCGTTATTATAAACACAGGTCATCATTCTGCATGTTTTCATTTGGATCCTATATGTAAAAAAAGGAAAGAGGTTTTTTTTGCTGTCCTTCAATGGTATGGTAAATTAACACATACAAAGCCTCACCCCCCCCCCCCCCCCCTTAAATTCTACTCCTTTCTCCCACCTCTTTCAAAAACTAAGAAAGCAACTGAGGCAAACCTCCTTTTTGATTACAGTGGTTTGAATGTGAAGTCAAACTTGGTAGAACAGTGATTACCAAGAGGTGTTCAACATCACGTTCATAGACTACCTTTTGTTTGGTGGTGGTGGTTATGCTGCCGCTATCACTGATGTCTAACATCAAACGAAAGCACGAAAAACAAAATCCTGGTCCCTGGGATTAATAATAATATTCAGGGGCTTTCAATCAAACATGTATGAGAACCCCCAGCAGATGGCGCTCACAATCCAAACAGATCAGCAAGCATGTAAAAAAAAAAAAAAGCCAAGCGCAATACATTGTCAGAATAGGCCCTCAAAGGCCCACACAGCAGTCGGAGATGACATCCATCCCATCAGCCCTCACAGAACATGATCAGACATGGCCCTGAGCAGCTTCTGGGCCATAGCAAGCCACAGCAGACATGGCTGCCCTGTGACAGAGACATCAATAGCTTTTTTTGTTACTAAGGCCCACACAGCCACGTTATATCATGCGCCCAGCAGCCCAATAAAAGGATAAAGTATCCAGGAAGGGGATACGCTTCTCCCCCAACAGCAATTAGCCAATCAAAGAGCGTGTAATGTTGCATGTGGGAGCTTACACGGCAAGTGGAGAAAGAACGAACCAAGGAAGGAACCAACCGTTGGTTAGCCAGTACTTTAGCGGCAGAATAACTATGCCCTCTACACTAATAGTTCTCCATTATTTTTGTAAACAATGCAGTGGTTAGGCCAGTCTTTTAGCGTCAGAATAAATATCCCCTCGTACACTATAGTTCTCCAGTATATTGTTAAACTAATGTCAGTGACTAGTCAGTTCTTTTAGAGCGGCAGAATAACTATGTCCTCTACACTATAATATTCTCCACAGTATTTTTGTTCAAACTAATGCAGTGGTTAGGCCAGTCCCATTTAGCGGCAGAATAACTTATGTTCTCTACACTATAGATCTCCATTTTTTTTTTAAAAACAAATCCCAAATTGTTTTGAGAAAAATGTTAGTTTTTAAGACCGACTTGAACTGAATTTTGTTTGTTGGTGTTTTGTTGGAGTTTTGTTTTCGATTTGGCTTTCTTTTTGCTTTTTTTTTTCTTTATGTTTTGTTTTGTTTGTGTTTTTTGTTTGTTTGTTTTTTTGGGGGTGGGGGTTGGTTTTGTTTTTGTAAGTTTTTTTTATATGGGAAAAACTCTGTTTTTACCTGTGTTTGGGGATATTCTTCACTCATGCACCCTTCTTTCTCACCATGTAGGTGCTGCATTCCGACCGGGGATGATGGGCCTTTCAAGAAAAACTATTTTCAAGTGGTTTGTGTGGATTTTTTTATTTGATCAAAAAAATTTTTACCCCGCACGATGACCTACTTTTCCGAAAGGCAGAGCAGTTTTTTCATGTGTGCAAGATATCTAAAACGCGTTCACACACAGAGCTCATGTAAAAATCTCATTGGGAAAGGACTTTTGAGGGAAGTGAAATCATACTGATAGTTTAAATCCAGTGAAAAGCCCTTCACACGGGCGTCTCGGTAGGGCTCGAACCAGCCATCAAAACACAAGCCTTAAGCACTGACCCCCGAACTTTTCCCCCTTCCCCTCCCCAACTTTATTTGAAACTCTCTAACGGCCCTTTAAAGGGTCAGCGAGGAATAGCACTGACATTGTCGGCAAGTGCCGGATTGTCGGCACTTTCCGGCAGTTGTGGGACAGATTGGTCTGAGACCATTTCCCCTGCTCCTACCGGGCATCGCAGACTGACGCTGAACGGGCTGAGGTCACCCATTTCCCCTGGGCCCCAGCCGCTGAACGGCTGAGGTCACCCATCCATGGGCCCCAGCCTGCTGAACGTGCTTTAGGTCACCCATCCCTGGCCACAGCCCCGCTGAACGTGCTGAGGCACCCATCCACGGCCACAGCCTCCCCTCTCCTAAAAAACAGGATGTCGTCTTAAACGCCCCACGATTAATGCAAATATGTTTTAGTTTATATCATAAAGTTCATGTTGAAAATCATTATGTTTATGTAAAATCATTGTTTTATTGATAAACATTATTTCACAAACACAACTTGGATTTGTAGTGTGGGCTCCCGTGACTGTGAATGTGGGTGGTTGCCTGCTCTTGTTTCCTCAAGAATCCTAACACCATAAGAAACATCCCTCAAAGATTATTTTCATTTGGGAGTTGAACCCAAGACCTCAAAGACTGCAGATGAGGAATGGGTGTCTATACCACGAGGGCTGTTCCAAAGAGATTGTCAACAGTTCAGGAAAATCATCTTTGTGAAAGCAAACAGAAAAAACTTTTTTTAAAACCGCATGCCCAACACACACAACGGAGCTCGCTGCCGCGCATACACACACATGCACACACCACGCCACGCACGCGCGCGCGCGCGTGCGCGCGCACAAGCACACACACAAACACACAAATGACAGACCACACAACACACAAACCAAACACAAACACAAACAAAACGTGATAGTAACCACGAACACAGTGGAGGATGACAGGCCAAAATACTGAACACCAGTAAGACAATATTGCATCAAACACAAGCAGAGACAGTAAACAGAAAGAGAGATGCAACATCATCAGCAATAGAGAACCTGACACAATGAAAATGATTATGACGATCAAAAGGAAAAAGCTAGGTAAAACAAGATCCCATCCAACACAAAGACAGTGTGCTGCACTGTCCTCACTGCAGTCCATCAACTTGTAGACAATGACATCAATATTCATCACAGCCCACAGATGGTGGCAAAATGATGCAAATCACCAATTCTCCTGCTCCACAATGTTATATCATGACCACCCCTCCCCCACTGTCTCTACCCGAACCTCTCCCATACATTTTTTTCCCCAGTGTCCACTCCCCTTGCTCACCCCCCCCCCTCCCCCCCCCCCCCTCAAAACTACTAGATGAAAGATGTTTGACTTTTAAAAGAAACACAACCATTTCGCTATTTATTCCAATCATTTACAAGTTTGGGAAGGGATGAGGGGGTTGGGGTCATTAAATTCGGCTAGATCTCGCCTGGTTCGGCCATGGAAGAGATATTTGTGCGTGCACACACACACACACACACACACACACCCACACACACACACACACCCAGACACACTCACACACACACACCAACAACACACTCACACACAACACCACACACACATCACAAGAACAACCCCCACACACACACACTCACACACACACACCACACACACACACACACACACAACACATAATCACACCACTCACACACACACACACACACACACACACACATCACACACACAACACACTCACAACAACAACACACACACACAACACACACACAACACACACACTCACACCACACACACACACACACACACACACACAAACCCACACACACAACCCACACACACTCACACACTCACTCACAATCAACACTCACACTCACACTCACATTCACACAATGTAAATAGCAGGCATGGGTGAGTGATTGGTCGATAAACAAGTGGTTATTAGAATGTATTTTGAATATTGAAATGGTTCACATATTGATATGCCAAAAATTTTGGGTTAAGGTTGTAAGAGATGGGGCTATTTTGCTCGTTTTTTTTTGAGATTATCATAATTTTCAATTCTCTTTATTTCTGTAATATTTGTTGATGTCATTTTTTTTTCTTTTTCATTTTCTTACATAATTTTTCTTTCGTAGATGGCTTGATGAAAAAAAGCAGTGATTGCTACTCAATGTACCGATCTGTAAATAAAAATTTGACTTTGACACACACAACACAACACAACGAAACGCGACACAACACAACACAATACAACACACACAAAACACTCCCCCCCCCCCCCATACACACAGACACACAACACAACAACAATACACACCACATACACATACATGCGTGCGCACGCACCACGACACACACACACACACACACACACACACAGCTGACAGACACACAACAACACACACACCCACATACGCATACACACCCACACACACACACACACACACACACACACACACACACACACCACACAATCCGCCCACAACACCGACACACACACACACACACACACACACACACACACACACACACACACAGGGCACTGACCTCATTCAGTGACAAAAATATTTTTGCTCAAAAGTGCCCCTTAATAAACCATCCGCGGAAAGTCAAGTACTACCGCGACATTTTGGACCAATAATAATGCAAAAATAAACAAAAGTAAATACTGCAAACGAGCATAAACGACGCCCATAGAACGGACAGCAACCCTGCAGGTCAGTTTACCACGCTACTTCGTTAATTTTTCAGAAAGAAGAAACTTGCCACATCTTTAGTAGATCAAAGCATGTTTAAATTGTGGATAGGGGCGATTGTGTCAACAATAAACATCACCAGGGGAAAACTCCATGTTGGTAATTAAGTCATAAGGGGTGCGTGAAAAAGACAAGGAGAGAGAGAGAGAGAGGGATAGAGAGGAGAAGAGAGAGAGAGAGAGATAGAGAGAGAGAGAAGAGAAGAGGTATACGCGATACGATAGAGAGAGAGAGAGAGAGAAGTTTACAGGTGGCTTAGTATTAAATAAAAGACATGAACCTGTCACCAGCACAAAATACTGCAGATTTTATTCATCTCGCTATGGTGTAATCCTTTTAAAGGCAATACACGACACGATCGTACACAGCTCACCCGAAAACGATCTTGATATTGTAGTTGATTGTGAGGTGAACCTCATCTCTTTTTTTTACACCATTTTTTTTCTTTCAAACTCTTGTGGCTTGACGTTGTACTAAACCTGTACTTGACTTGACATCTCTTCAATACCACTACAAAAACCAATATCAAGACTTCATTGTCTCAAAAAAGCAACATAAATTCATGTGGGTCACGAGCCATATATAAGAACAACAAGGAGGACAACGTTATCCCGAGAGAAGTTACTTATCAACCTGACCTGCCCTGACCCAGTTTGATGATCTTACCTGACTTTTGACTTGATTTGACTTGACATGACCTCACCTGTACCTGACCTTGCACGACTATACTAGTACCTGACCTGGCCTGACCTAACCTGACTTCCTTCTCCTATTTCCCTTAGGGAGTAATGGAGACACTGGTCTTAAAAGTTCCAGATAAGCAGATAGCTGGGCATTTAGGCCCATCCCTTTCCAGGGCGGGCATATGTATGCCTGAGTAATGTGGTATCGCCCATACCTCAGCCATACCTGGCCGTACTCTTCCCATAAACGAGGCAATTCTCCTACCTGTTGTACACACGTCACACACCGTTAAGTTTGCATCCACACCCAAGGACTTGCAGGAGAACAGACACAGAGTCCAAGGGGCGGATTTCTCAGGGGTCCATTGCTCAAGCGTGACACTCGGGCTCTCTCACCAAGAAAGCAAGTCCGCCATTAATGCCCAGCAATTAAAAAAAACGCAAATCAAGAAATAATCCTGTTGTGTGGGTTTCTTTTGGATTTTGTCTTAGAGTGAATAGCTCATCTACAGAAGTTGCGCAAGGGCAACACTCTTGTTTCCATGACAAAGAAAGGACAGCATAGTTGGTTTAATATAACCCGTTTAATCTGTAATAAACAGCTGCAAAGTTTTTATTCTGATATTTAAAACTTCACGCAGGTAGACAGCCCCTAAGTGGCCTGATGAGGTCGGGCGGGCTGTAAACAAACAACTGATTGAATTGTTTTCCTCGCTCATTTACATTTCACATGGTCACGTTGCGTGCAGTAGATTTCTATTGTCTATTTCCTAAAGGGCTTTTCTTGGGCTAGACCACCAAATTTTGCCTGATGGATGAGGAGTTCAAGGAGGAGACAATGTGAATCCACAGAGTCCTCTACATACCAGGACTGGGATTATTCTTGTGGTGGCCTTCATGATATGGGCCCCCCAACGGCCATTGCTTATCTAACGATGAGGATGAATGTGTCCAGAATCTCTGACATAACATGTGAGAATCTGCCTGTGACCTGATTTCTATGACTTTTCAAATAACATCCGGGCATGGAACAGACCTGGACACCTTCTGTTTAGTCACCTAAGTTGAAGCAACTACTAGCCGAATTTTAACCATAAAGTATGGAGAGTATCTCCTGACTGTTTTGTCTCACTCTGAGTATGAAACAAACATTCAATTCTGGAAAAGGCCAACTAATCCCGCCACCCAGCCCCACGCCCTGTCCCCCCTAAACTTGAACTTTCAAAACGTATTCCCCCAGGGCATAAAAAGTCTCCCGGAGACCAAAAACCCCAAACTCACACACTCACCAAAGCCCCGCTGCCTTTAACTCTTGCAACCACCCGACAGTTTCATTCCACCACTGTATCAATTTAAACCAACCCTAAACCTCTAGACCCCCGGACAATAAACCATCACGTTCCTCACTCCTGCTTGCATCTGTCCCGAGCTGAGCTCAAACCCAGGTGAAAAGCAGCCAACTCCCGCTGTCACCGAGCACACGAACGACCCCACAAACAAAGCCAAACCCTAAAAGAGCCCCAGGAGATTAATGCCCTACAAACATAGCCCCTGCTGAAACCCCCTCTGTGGCCCCACACCCCAGTGGTTACATGCTGTTTCACATCCCAGTCTTAGAACATCCCAGTACCAGGGCTGAATCAGAGATCTGGGCCTAGCGGTTATAGTCGGAACAAAGTCGGGATCTGCGGTAATGAGGCACGAGGTTCCGGTCTTGGTTGAGGTAAACCCCTTTTTAGGAAGACGTTTTTTCCCTCTCGCGTAAACAGTAGGATGATATTTTGAGAAGTTGCTCAAATGACAACATGACCAACTATACAGGTGTGTGTATCTCTCTCGGGCCTGGTTGAGGCCATGATAATTAACATCATGCTAGGAAGCGGGGAGCTTTCCGGGTGCAGAGGACTCCAAAGCGGTGCACTGTCCTAGCAGCATAATTTATTTCATCGATCCATATTTTTCCTCCGTCATAAACACCCTAAAATAACTCCCATTCTCTGACAATCTCTGGCACTATCAACCCAGTAGGCCCAATTGCTAACCTTGCATGACAGCTTGCACACATCAATTAAAGATCCAACCCATTGTTTGGCAGGAGGGCAGGCTAGCTTAGGCCGGTGAGATATGGTTGTCAAACTGCCCATCATGCAAACTACGAAACTGGTGGGGAAGTGCTCCCCCAGTTCAACTGGCCATGACTCACTGCTACCTTCTAAACTGTCAGTGCAGTGCCACCTAGACTATTTTCTCTGGGAGTTAGAGGAAGAAGTCTGCAGTCACTCCCTGTGTTTGTTTATAAACAAATATGACAGCAATCTCTCTCTCTCTCATCTCTCTCTCCTCTCTCTCTCTCCTCTCTCTCAAACTATCACTCTCATCTCTCATCCCTATCTCTCTCTCTCTCTCATCTCTCTCACTCCCTCTCTCCCTCTCCCCGCTCAATCTCCCCTCTCTCTCTCCTCTCTCTCTCTGTTCCCTCTCTCAGTCTCTATCTCCTGTCTCTATCTCTGTGTCTCTTTCCCCCTCACTGTCTCTCTCTGTGGTCTCTGTCCTCTCTCTGTGTCCCTCTGTCTCTGTCTCTCTGTCCCTCCCTCTTTCCCTCTCTGTCTCACTGTCCTTTTCTCTGTTTCTATCTTTCTCTCTCTATATTATATGATATGTATAATCGACAGAAATAGACAACTAGAAAGAGGCACAGAGTGAGCTGCCAAGATATTACTTAGGTAAGGGCACATTTTCGTGCTTTTGATAAGTGACCATAAAAAAACAAGAAGAAAAACACAGGAAATGATGGCAATAGCATGCTGTGAAAACATCTAAACACCCAAAACAAATCCAAGAACACATGATTAGTGTATCAGAATACTTTTTAAAATCCAAAACGCCTTACAAAGCACAACCCAGAAAGATAAAAAAAAAAAAAAAGAATGGCCGAGACGAACAAAAAATCAGATACCAGAGACAAGACAAGAAGACAGCCCACACAGACAAGCACAGTCAGCCCCACAGACACAAAAAAAAATCATAATACAAGAGAGACAGACCGAAAGACATGAGACAGAGAGACAGATCACAGAAAGACAGAGACAGAGAGACAGAGAACCCAGACACAGAGCAAGAGCCAGACAGGCAGATAAAGTCACAATGAGAGACAGACAGAGACAGTAGAGACAGAACAGACAGACAGACACCGACAACAGAGGGCCCCCCACCACCCCCCCACAGGCAGATAAAGTCACAATGAGAGAGAGAGAGACAAGAAAGAGATACACCCAGAGACAGAGACAAAGAGACACACTGGACAAAGAAGAGAGAGAGATATGAGAGAGAGAGATAGAGAGAGGAGAGAGAGAGAGAGAGACGAGAGGAGAGAGAGAGAGAGAGAGAGAGAAGAACTCGAGACTCGAACACGAACCTCGAACTCGAACTCGAAATTTTAAATGAGGGTAAAATGGGTAAGCCAAGGCTTCTTTACACCAGGGCCCTCAAGGGGGCAAAATGAAAGGAAATATGAATAAAACAATGAAATAATAAACAAAAAAATGTAACATATAAAGAAAAACAGTCATTCCATATTACAATTCAATTATTGATAAATCAGGAAAATCAATGAAGAACCCACACTAAGTAACCAATCAAGTTACTAAACCAACAACAAACACGCAAAATTACCCTCTACTTAACACCCCCTAACCCTAAACAAACAGTTTCTTCCCAAAAGTCAAGATAAATACACACAACACCCGAACACACACGCAAACACACGCACCACACAGACACAGACACACTACACAAACACCACCCCACACAAACCACGACAGACGAGCACAAAGGAACAACCACTCACTTCACGCCCACATAACACACAACATAGGACACCACACAAATAAACACAATACACCAACACGCACATACACACCAACACTCACAAACAAACACACTCACATCAATTACACAACACACACTGGCGGCGCGCGCAACGCATAGACAAATTATCCTGAATACCTATCCATACACAAGTACATTTTTACCCATCACATATTGTGAAAATTATGCTCATCATGCATAATCAACAAAATACGCATTAGATCCCAATGCATATACATTCCAGGACGTAATCAAAATTACTGACATAAATTATCTGCATACATACACCAATTAATAGCAGTACCAATGAAAATTCTACAAAAGCAACAAAATCTGGATTCAACGACCAGAAAAAGAACAACAACAACAACAAACAAACAAACAAACACGACAAACAAACAAACCAAACAAACAATAAATAAACAAAGAAACCCTTTGGTAAACATATACACTCAACACGCATATCATACGCACGCACACACACACACACACACCAAACACATACACACTCAACAAACACAAAATGCACACAAACACACAAACAACACGACCGCACTAAGCGCACGACACACACACTCACACACACACAACACACACACAGCACAAACACACACACAACAACATACACACACAAACATACACACAGTAACACTCATATATGAAGAGAAACATAACAATCACACATGCACATACACGCACACATACACAAAATCACACACACACACACACATCACACACACACACACAAACCACACACACACACACACACAACACAACACAATACCGCCATACACACACACAACACCCACACCATCAACACAACAAACAACAATGCACAATAAGCTTTCATAAACACATACACAAACTCATTCACTCACACGCAAAAAGACACACACACACATAACACACACAACAAACACAAATATGCATCACCAACACTACACATACACACACACACGTCACGCACTCACACACAAACACACACACAACACCACACAAACACAACATACACCACACCACAATCCACAAACACACTCACACAAAACACACACACACACACACACACACACACCCACACACACGACCAACACACACACACACAACACACACACACACACACACACAACACACACACGAGCGCGCGCGCGCTACGCACGCACGCACGCACGCAAGAACGCACATACACAAAAAATACATGGCATAGCCAACTAACATCATTGTCCGTCCCCCAAAGCACAATAAAGCATCCTGAAAATGGAAACATCCACTACACAGAAAGTAACACAACCACAACAAAACAACGAAAAGTTAGTATTTTAACATATATATATCACATATTCGAACTATATTTGCATGAAAATTTATTTATAACATTTCCATATAGATATCTGTAGTAATCCTTTTTGAATGATATCAAAGTGCATTTGTTTTTGATGTAGGAATGTATTTTCCTTCCATAACTGCTAACCTGAAGTATACTAAGAGATGTCATAAAAAAAATATCATTTTCTTAGGTCGAAGGAGTAATAGGATAATTTATCTCGAATGCTTTTTTACTGAAAATCTGTCACAAAGGTAATAGAGGGAAAGGTTGCACATATTTTATACATAAGTATGCCTTTATTGTAACGACAAGTCTCATACCAAAAGGAAGAATAAATAAGGCTTTCTTTGTAATGACTTATATCTAAGGAAGTAAGATCTAGAAGTATTAGTTATAGGTGAACGTCTGAATACACACTGTCCAAATGGTTTTAAGGCATTTTTTAACTACCAAGGGGTCCCAGCAAGTTGAGCATATTCAATGTCATGATTGAAGTAATGCTTACAAAAATAGTTTTCTGGTATGTTCGTCAAGAAAAACGCTTAATTCTCATCTATAAGTTGGAAAACTTTTGGGCTATTATTCATGGACAGTGTATAAACAAGATTTTGACCCAATGAAAGGTTTGTCCAATAATAAGCCAAGAAAGCCTGTTGAATTTACTTCTTCTAGTACATTAATTGCAAATTTTTAAAGAAGTCCAAGTCCACTATAATTTAGCTTTAATGTTCTGACGTTTTCTGAACGGTGTTTAACTAACATGAAATTTCGATTTATTTGGATGTAGGGCCATATGATTAGAGTCTGTCCATGTTACAAGTCTATTGATGTCCATTTTGTAAATCTTGCATACTGATATCACATACTTTCCTGAAAAGTGCAAGGTTGTATCGTCCAGCAAAAAGTTCACAACAAGAAGAAAAGCAAAGGAATATCATTGACGAAATTGTTAAACAGTATTGGTCCTAGATAACAGATTCCCTGGGGACACACCAAATATGCAGGCATTATAAGAAGAACGAATCTAGAAGGAACTCGCTTGTACTTACTATTAGAAAGGAAAGAGTATAGTAGTTTAATGCGCTTTGTGGGGCCAAGCCATAGATTGTAAGATTCCTTAACAAAAGATTCTGATCAATAGTGTCAAAAGATTCTGATCAATATAGAGTCAAAGAGAAGAGAGAGAGAGAGAGAGAGAGATAAGGAGAGAGCAGAGAAGAGAGAGAGAGAGAAGAGAGAGAGAGATTGTCCCAGAGAGACAGAAGCAGCCTCCAAAGAAGATCGTAATTGCTGGAAAACAATTTTAGCACCTTTTATTTTTGATTGGCTGTTTATATTATAGAATGAGCCGCCGACTGTAGTCTAGTGGTTAGGGGTGTTTGGACCTCAGTGGTCTAACAAGGTTGCCGGTTCGATCCCAGCTTTCAGCTTATGGCGTTGTGCCCTTGGAAAAAGGCGCACTTATACGGCTATTTACTCACCTCCACCCAGGTGTTAAAGGGGTACCAACCTTGTGTTGGGGGTTAACCTGCGATAGAACTGGCGTCCTAATTCCAGGGGGGGATGTCAATGACTCGACAGTCTGCTTAACGCCACAAGAAACCGGGATAATCACCGGCTTGATGAGCCTTAGGCTCGGACAGACATTAACTTGAAACTTTATTTTTGTATGACAAAGAGGAAGGCTGCAGGCAAAACGTCAAAGACAAACAACCCCAACATTGGAACCAGGGGGGAGGAAGTGAAAGCCGATCTGTATGGCCAGCGACTCCTGCCTGCACAGGCAACCAGAAGACAAAAACCGCCCATCTCTCCCCCACGCTGTGACGGCAGGCCTGTGACTGTTAATGAATATCATCATCACCTATCTATCTGAATGGCGCTGCTTATGCAGAAGTCTTTGTCTCCCCTATAGAAAAGTTGACCTACCGGTATATATATATGTTCCTTGTTTTGTTGTCCTTGTTTGTTTTTTTTTGTTTCATATTCACTGGGTTTTTTTATTTGTTTTGTTTAGTTTTTAGGAGGGGTGTATGTTGTTTTTGTCTTTATTCGTTGCTTTGTTTCGTTTTCTTCTTTCCTTTTTTTGTGTTCTCTTTCATCTTTCCATTCTTCCTTCAGCTTTCCCTTCCTTCCTTCTGTTCTTCTTTTTTTTTTTTTCTTCTTCTTCTTCTATCTTTCACTTTTACATTTAGTTTCAGGCTTTATTTGCTTTAATATTTTGTTTTTGGCCTTATTGCGAAGTTTGTTTTGTAAAATTTTTTGACTGTTTTTCTATTTTACTTAAGATCCCCGGAATATTTAATATAATTTAATGGAAACAATTGAAGTGTTTTTGGGGGAGACAACCAGACTGACTAGACAGACAGACAACAGACAGACAGACAGAGAGACAGACAAGACAGAACAGATAGACAGACAGAGACAGAGACAGAGATGGACATGGTACAGAAATTAACTGGTTTGGTATTCAAATATACGTTGAAAAAAAGGGGGGGGTGTTAGTTGTTTGTTTTTTACTAAAACTAGGCAGACATCAACTGATTAAAAGCACAAAAACAACACCCAACAACACCAACCAGCAAAACAAATAACAAACTCCTGCATACAGGCGGAAAGGGGGAGGACAAATCAACAAGGAAAATAACCAATAACACTGCACAAGCACAGACAAGGGAACTAACTAAACTCCCCCGTCCTCCTCTAAAACTCTCTACTCTACAAGCACGAGACACTCAAACTTTGGCCCCTGAAAAGCCAGTGAACCGGCCCAACAGAACCGACCCAAAGTAGCCCCACACAAAGCAGACCATCACTTCACCAGGCCGTGTGCACGTGCAAGGGTCATAAACCTCCTCCTCCTCCCCCATCCCCTCCAGACAGGCGCCGAGCTAAAACCCATATGGGGTCCCCGCTGTCCCGGGTCCATTTGCAGATGATGGCCCCCTAAATCTGCCACACACCACGGCCTGCGCGACATTGTCCAAACCAGGGTCCTGTTTGCGCCAAATTTTGTTGGCTCCGTAACAGAAAATAGGATCTGAGTCAGGTTGTTAGGTGGGGGTGGGGTTAGGGGGGAAGTGACAGTTGTTGAGGGTGGTGGTTGGTTTTGGGGGGGGGAGTGGAGTATGGGGTTAGGAAAAGATTAAGAACTAGGGGAGAATGGAGGGGGGGGGGGAGAGACAAGGTATTGAGAGAAAACAGTGGGGGTGGTGGGGGTGATTTAAATAGGTGAACTATGCACTAATTGTGGAGTGCTTTTATGAAGTATTTCGTTTTGCTCTGTCCTCTGTCTCTGTCACAGTCTGTCTCATCTGTCACTGATCTCTGTCTCTGTCTCTGTCTCTTCTCTCTCTCTCTCTACCCCTTCTCACATCCTACCTCTCTCTGCTCCAGTCTTCAATCTCCTCTCTTCTCTCTTCTCTCTCCCTCTCATACTCTCGTCTTCTCATCTTCATCCTTACTCTCCTCTCTCTCTCTCTCTCTGAAGATGGTAGAGGAGCATAGCCTGGAGGTTAGAGTAGAGCGCTGATTGGAGATTTGATACTAAATCGTAGACCTCAGTTCGAATCTCCTTATTATGGATTATTCCCCTGAAGTTATCATTATTTGTTTTTTTCTGCCAGCCATTGAAAGATTATAAACCGACCATCACGTAAGCAAACGCACACAGAACATCTTGTTGTAATAGTTTTAATCATCACCTGATCAATTTTCCAGAGAGTAGGACAGCGTGTGCTGGAGACATTTATTTTTGTTGTTGAGGATACTGTAATAAGCATTCATTTGCATTTACATCCAGTCCCCATGTGTTTGCAGTTTGGACATGGATAAACTGACATTACACCAGCATGCAATCTGCAACCTGCCATAGAAACAACACCACCAGGCATGGCATACGCCTATTGAATGGTGTTGCTATGTCGCCTTTTCCCAAGACATGACGAAGTCAGTCAAGTCACAGATTCATATCTGCTGTCTCTCTTTCTGGACAAAGCTCCCCAGGTTTTACCAGTGGGGGAGATGCCACCGAATGCCACCGTTCACCCACTCTCAAGTTACCCTCATTCTGTACTTCGGTTAAATAATAATCTGCTTTTGGCCGAAAGCTGGTGTTTTTTGTTTTTTTATGTATATGATAACCTTCTTCAAAATTTGTGGAAGCACTGTTTTGTTTCAAGACAGGAACAGAGTGTTTAGTCAACGCCTTTGTTCATTGGCGCTAGGCAACCCCCCCTACACACACAGTCACACGCTACTTGATTTTGCCAACAAGGCTGTGCAGTGTAGGGGTCCTTTAGTGTCCAGCTTACACCTGCTGTTTCAGTTTTGTTGAACAAATTTGCATGCCATCTGTTTAGAGACAAAGCCTAGTTGGACCAGATAGCCTGGTGGTCAGAGCGGATGCGCTGGTGATCTGCCTAAACCCCTGTTCGAATTATCGTTCAAGAGGAGTTTTCCACAGGCGTTATAACAATCAGTGCAGACTCCATTCCCACCCTAAAAGTTCTTCGGATGAGACTATAACCACGATGTCCATGGTGCAATACGCACGCAGAACATCATGCGCACACGTTTAAAACCCGTTACACTTTCCAGAAGAAGTAGGCCCTTGTGGTGCCCCGTGGGAACGGATGACGAAATTACAAACTGCAAACCAACACGATGACTGGTATTATAAAAAGCCACATGAGTGCTTCTACCGTTAATCCTTGATAAAAGGAAATAAAGAAAAAAGAAATAAAGAAAGTGTATGAAAACTGTATTTGGAGCTGATCTCTCAACACCTGTCAATGCCCTCTTGTATATTTCTAGTTTATACCAATATGCAAGTTCTTTAGGCTATTTGTTGACGGAACAGCCCCAACGTGATCCCAATGTCCCCATCATGTCCAATGTTCCCCATCAATGTCCAATGTCCCCATGCCAGTCCAATGTCCCAGCAAGGTCCAATGTTCCCAACATTGTCCAATGACCCCACATTGTCCCAATGTCCCCCCCATCATTGTACAATGTCCCCACCGTGTCCAATGTCCCCATCATGTCCAAGTGTGACCCCACATGTTCAATGTCCCCAACCAGTCCAAGTCCCATCATGTTCAAATGTCCCCATCATGATCAAAGTTCCCCATCATGTTCAATGTCACCATCATGTCCAATTTCCCAATCATGTTCAATGTTCCCATCATGTCCAAAATCCCCATCATGTTCCAATGTCCCCCATCATGTCCAATGTCCCCCATCATGTCCTATGTCCCCATCATGTCCAATGTCCCCATCATGTCGCAATGTCCCCATCATGTCCAATGTACCCATCATGTCCAATGTCCCCCCACAATGTCCAATGCCCCCAGCATGTCCTATGTGCCCCAGCCATGTTCCAATGTCCCCAGCCATGGTCCAAATGTCCCCATCAATGTCCAAATTGTCCCCAGTCATTGTCCAATGGGCCCCCTAATCCAATGTCCAAAATGTCCCCATCATAGTCCAATGTCCCCATCATGTCCAAATGTCCCCAACATGTCCAATGTCCCCGGATCCATGTCCCAATGTCCCCAACATGTTCCAATGACCCCATCATTTCCAATAGTCCCCGTCATTGTCCAATGTCCCCGTCATTGTCCAATGTCCCCGTCATTGTCCAATGTCCCCGTCATTGTCCAATTTCCCCGTCATGTCAATGTCCCCATCTGGTCCAATGCCCCATACATTTCCACTGTGTCCCCATCAAGTCCAATGTCCCCATACATGTCCAATGCCCCCATCCATGTCCATGCCCCCATCATGTCCCATGCCCCCAACATGTCCAATGTCCCCCCATCATGTCCAATGTCCCCATCAAGTCCAATGCCCCCGAATCATGTCCAATGTCCCGCATCAATCCAATGTCCCCATCAAGTACCAATGGTCCACCATCATGTCCAATGTCCCAACATGGTCCAATGTCCCCATCATGTCCAATGCCCCCCATCATGTCCAATGCCCACATCATGTCCAATGTCCCCAACATGTCCAATGTGCCCCATCCATGTCCCCAATGCCCCCATCATGTCCAATGCCCCCCCATCATGTCCAATGGCCCCCATCATGTCCAATGCCCCCATCAATTGTCCCAATGTCCCCATCATCCAAATGTCCCCAATCATTCCAATTGGCCCCCATCATGTCCAACTGCCCCCATCTTGTCCATGTTGTCCCCACCATTGTCCAAATGCACCCCATCCTGTCCAATGTCCCCATCAAGTCCAATGTCCCCATCATTTCCAATGTCCCCAATCATGGTCCAATGTCCCCATCATGTCCAATGTCCCCATCCATGTCCAATTTTCCCCACCATGTCCAATGCCCCATCATGTCCCAATGTCCTCCATCATGTCCCAATGTCCCCATCATGTCCAATGACCCCATCATGTCCAAAGACCCCATCATGACCCCAATGATCCCCCATCATGTCCTATGTCCCCATCATTGTCCAATGTCCCATCATGTCCAATACCCCATCATGTCCCAATTCCCAATCATTTACAATGTCCCCATCATGACCAATGATCCCCTCATGTCCAAATTGTCCCCATCATGTCCAATGACCCCATCATGTAGATTCCTGTCGCCATGTTCAGGTGTTGATCCCTGCCGATGACATACCACTGCCTCTTCCCCTGGTCTCTGAAGCCTTCTGTCCCTGGGGTCAACTGGGGCACTGGGGCACTGGGAGCACTGGGCACTGTGGCACTGGGGAGCACTGGGGCACTGGTAGCACTGGGGCACTGGGGAGCACTGGGCACTGGGAGCAACTGGGGCACTGGAAGCACTGGGCACTGGGAGCACTGGGAGCACTGTGGCACTGGGATCCCTGAGGGCACTGGTAGCACAGGGGCACTGGGAAGCACTGGTGCACAGGGAGCACTGTGGCACTGGGAGCACTGGGGCCACTGTGGGAGCACTGGGGCAAACTGTGGGCCAGTGGCCCTGTGTCAGCTGGCCAGAAGAAGAGCTTTAGCATGTGGCCCTCCATCCCTTCTCCAGGCCCGGCCCATTGATGTTGCTAGCTGCAGCAGTGTGAACTGAGTTCTATGACATTGTACTTAGGACAGCAGAACAATGTACATGTAATGTTGCTGAAAATATTCCTTCACAACTGAGCTCTTTGGGTGAAGATCCCCTCCTCACCTTTGGAAACTTGTACATAATAATCATCATCATCATCATCAAACATCATCATCATCATCCATCATCCTCAACATCATCATCAACATCCCAATCATAATCATGATTGACGATGATGATGATGATGATGATGTGATGATGATGAAGGTGATAGGTGATGGTGATGATGAATGATGATGATGATGATGAAGATGATGATGATGAAGGATGAATGATGAATGATGATAACGACGACGAGCGACGAACGACGACGACATAATAATAATAATAATCAATTATAATTATGATTATTATTAATATTATTATTATAATTATTATTATATTATTAAATTATTATTATATTATATATTATTATTATTATGATTATTATATATTATTATCAATAATAATAATAATAATCATAAAAATAAATAATAATAAATAATATTATAAAATAATAATAATAATAATAATAATAATAATATAATAATTAATAATAACAATGATGATGATGATGAATGATGATGATGATTGATTATGATGATGATGATGAATAATAATAATGACAATAATAATAATAATTATAATAATGAAATAATAATAAAAATACATGTCGATTTTATATAGCCGCAATATCTTGCAAAAAAGCAAATCACAGCTCATGCATTTGACATATACAAGTAAAACCAGCAAACAATAACAAATAATATTTTTAAACAAATTCGAATGTGTACACACACAAATGCACACGCATCACGCGCAACACTACACTACGCACACAAAACAACATACCGCCTGGCGCGCGCCCCCCACATATAAAATGTTATACACTTATGAATGGAGACGGGATTTCGAGATTATTAAGGCAGGGATAGATAAAGAGGGGAAAAAGAAGGCGAAAATTAGGTTTGAAAAAATTTTTGTTTTTGAAAGGGTTTTTTAAAGTGTCATCAGAAGGTTTTTCCCCAAGGGAGAGGGAGGTCATTCCACCCTTAAAATGACACAGGTGTTTGGCGGGGTTTGATGTAAAAACGGGAAAAAAAGGCAAAAACCCGTGGCGGGGGTTGCGTCTGTTTTAAAACTGTTCCCCCTTGGAGACACTTTGGGGCCGGGGCCCCCAGGGCCATAGTTTTCAAAAAAAAGGTCCAGGGAAAACCCCTTTCAGAACAAGGGGAAAAAGGGGACCCCAAAAAAGGGGCCAAATGTTTAAAACCCTACAGAACACTTGCATGGTACACCCAAAGCCCCCGGGCCAGGGAAAAACCCGTACGAAACGTTGCAAGGTAAAAACAAGTTTTAAAAACCCGTACAGAAAGTTCCCCCAAAAAGGTACCCAAAAAAGGGGGGTTTTTAAAACCATTAAAAACACGGTTTTCTAGGGTTTTACCCCCAAAATCTCCCGTCAGGGCAGATTTTTCTTGCTGAAATTTGGGGGTGCTTTCCCCCCGGGGAAAAACTGTGGCCATGAATTCTTGAACTGCTTAAATGTGGGGGGTACACAAAAATCATTTTGGTAAACCCCCAAAAGTCAAGACTTAAAAACAAACTTGGTCGGGGGGAGGGGGGAAAATTCCCCGGGTTTGGGGGAGGGAAGAATCCGCCCTTTCAAATTTTTTCCCCGGGGGGGGGTTTCCCCCAAGCCCGGGGGTGTTGGGGGGAAAGGGGGAGTAAGCCCCCCCCATCTACATACCCCCCTTTGATGGCTAATGCCTTTTGGGGGTTTATCATTTTTCCCCCTACGTGACTCTTACCTTTGGGAGGAAAAAGGGACGCAAAATGTGGGGTTCATTTGCATGGAAAACATACCCCCTTTTTCTCTGCTTGTGTCTGTATTTTTTAAAAAATTTTTTGGGCAAGCAAATAAAAAAGGGGTTTTTGGGGGGGGGTGGGGGGGGGGTTTTGTAATGTTTTTTTTTGTTTTTGGGAAAAAT
>JASPKP010002940.1:0-21391 GCA_030674155.1 Stramonita haemastoma | reverse complement strand
CCAAACCAACTCTTTCAACCAAAAATTTTTAAAAGAAAAAAAAAAAAGGGATACATTCAAAAAACCCCCCAATCCCCCCTAACTGGTTTACACTAATAACTTTTTTAAACCCAAACGTGTTGGGTGTTTGTGTGTGTTGTGTGTGTGTGTGGTGTGTGTTGTGTGTGTGTGTGTGTGTGGGGGGTTGTGTGTTTTGTGTGTGTTTTGGAACGTGGGAAAAAAAGCAAAGTAGGCAAAAAAGGGAAAAAAAAAAAGATAAAAAAAACCCCCACCCAAAACAAAAAAAAAACCTTTTAAAAAACCAAAAAGTTAGTGAAAACATCTCTATTTTTTTTTTTTCCCCCCCCCCCCCCAAAAAAAGGGGTAAAATTTGAATCCAAACCCATAAAAAAAAAAAAAAAATCCTCCCCAAAAACCATCTAGGATAGAAAAAGGAAAGGGGGAATTTGGGAAAGGGGAAGGGAAAGGAAAGGAAAGGGAAAGGAAATAAAAGGAAAGGGGAGAGAGAAGGAGAAAAGGGAAAAAGGGGGAGGAGAGAGAGAAAACGGGGGTTTAGAGGAGAGGGGAGAGAGAGAAATAAGGGGGAGAGAGAGAGAAGAGAGAGAGAGAGAGAGAGAGGGGAATCTTAAATTTTTAAAAACCGTCATAAAAACCCAAACCAGTTAAAAAATTTTGTAAGAAGACTCACACTTCTTTTTAAAAAAAAAAAAAAAAATAAAAAAAAAAAAAATAAAAAAAAAAATAAATTGAAACCAAAGGATTATAAGCCACAATGGGGCCCCAAACCCTAAATAAAAAGGGAAATTAAAAAACCCTGAAAAGAAAACACCCCACACAAACTAAACAAAAACACATCACACAAACACACACACAACACACCCCAAAAACACACAAAAAAAAAAAAAAGGTTTTTTAAAAAAGGGGGGGAAAGGGTAAATAGGAGCGAAGCAAAAAAATTCAAGTTATAAAATCAAACTCGTTGCTTTAAAAGAAAATTTATAATTATACTTATGAAAAAAGAAAAAAATAGCAAAAATTAATCAGGACCTTTAAAACATAAGGCATACAAATTTTAAGGGCCCAAAAACATTCAAATGAAGAAAATACTTCCCATGTGTGTGTGGGGTGTGGGTGTGTGTGTTTTGTGTGTTGTGTTTGTGTGTGTGGTGTGGGGGTGTGTGTGTGTTGTGGTGGTGTTTTTGTCCCGGCCGCGCGGTGTGCGTGTGCTTTGTGAGTGTGCGTGTGCGTGTGTGTGTGTTTTGGTGTGTGGTTCCCCGGGTTTTGTGTGTTGTTTGGGTGTGTGTGTGTGGTGTTTTGTGTGGGGGTGTGTGTGTGTGTGGGGGCGGAAGGGTGCGTGCGTGTGGCTGCTGGGGGGTGCGCCCGCGCGTTTTGGGGAAAATGAGGGGGAAAAAAAAAGCAAAAAAGGGAAAAAGGGAAAAAAAAAAGGCACTCAAAAACCCCCAAACAAAATAAAAACCCTTAAACACACAAAAAACCCCTAAATCCCAATTCGTATCTCAAATATTTTAACAGTAAATTTAAAATTTAAATTAAAAATTTCAATAAGAACCAAAATTTCCCTACCCAAATTTGGAAAGGTTAGGTTTTCTTTATTTGGATGGAAATGGGGGGGGGGGGGAAGGGCATTTAAAGGGTTACATCAAGATCAAAACAAAACCAGTAAAATAAAGTATTTTAAAATGCACCCAAAATAACACTTCTAAAAAACAAAAATTATCATAAAAAAAAAAACCCCGGGTAAAAATCAAAAACAGGGCCCAAAACCCCTTTTAAAATGTTTAAGAAAAATCCCAAAAAGGGCAAAAAAACCCCAAAAAAAAAAAGAAAAATTATAAAAAAGAAAATATCATATGGAGCCAAACAACTTTAAAGGTTTTATAAAACATTTTTTAAAAATCAAAATTCAATACTTTTTAAAAATTTTTAAAAAATTTTTTATAATGGAAAAGGAGAGAGGGGAGATAAAGAGAGAGAGAGAGGGGAAAAGGGGGAAGGAGGGGAGAGAGAGAGGGGAGGGGAGGGGAAAAAGAAAAGGGGAGAGGGGGAGAGAAAGACAGACAGACGGGAACAAAACAGACAGACAAAACTGACAAAAACAGACGGGACAAAACAGAGACAGAGACAGGGGAAAAGAGAGCCAAGAGGACAGAGAGAGACACAGAAAAGGAGAGTTTTGGTGTGTGTGATTTGTGAGTTTTGGAGTGTGAGGGGTGTGTGTGTGTGAGAGGGGAGAGGAGGAGAGAGAGGAAGAGAGGAGAGAGAAAAGGGGAAAGGAGAGGGGGAAAAGGAGAGAGGGGAGAAAAGAGACGGGACAGACAGACAGAAAAGACAGACGGGAAAGACAGACGAAAGACAGACAGACGGCAAAAAGATAGCATAGACAGACAAAACAGAAAACCCCAGACAGAAAAGAAAAGAGAAAAAAAAGAGAGAAAATTTTGACCCAATTGATATTTTAAAAAGCGGGTTTAGATAGACAGATAGCTAAATGGGCCCGGGGATAGACAGATGATAGACAAATACAGACGGGACAGACAGACCAAACAGACAGACAGACAGCCGGGAACAGACAGACTAACACAACGAAAGACAAAAAGAGGATGCAAAGAAGGTGAAGGGGCAAAAGGGCCTCTGTGCTTAAATTGTACATTTAAAAACGCATTTTTTTTTCTTTAAAATTGCCGAAAACCCAGTTCCCGGTGTGGAGAGAAAAACCCTGCATTCAGCGCCCTTTAACCATCATCAAAAAAATTTGTGAAAAAAATCAAAGGGAAATTTTTCGGGACCCTCCAGTGAAAACCATCTTTACGTTTGGAGCGAACAAAAGTTTATTTTTCTCACATTTTTCTTTTTTATTTTGCCCCAAAAATTTTTTTCTTTTAATTATGTTCCAATGTGGGGGAAAAAAAAATTTGAAATTTCCCCCAAGGGGGTATTTTTAAAGTCAACGCTGTAAAAAAATTTTAAAAAAAAAAAACCCACTAAAACACAAAGACCCCCAAAACACGTGCGCACCACGAACAAAGAAAATAACAGATACAAAAACAGAGACCCCCAGACACCACCACAAACAACAAAAAACATACACACTCAAACACGGGACACACTCTTTTAAAATATAAAATATATATATAAAAATTTTATATTTAAAAAATTTATATATATATATTTATATATATTTTTTTATATACAGAACAAAACAAACAACAACTTTCAAAAAAACAAACACCCCAAAAACCCCCCCTCAAAAACACACACACACACAAACACAAAAAATGGTTATCAATAAAACTTTAAAAAGGGTCGCTTCTTTTCTATTCGGTCCCCTTTTCCCCGGTTTGGGGTTTGTTTTTTTGGGTTTTTGTAAGATTCTTACCGTCTTGGTTTTTTTCCCTTCTTCTTCTTTTCTTCTTCTTTTCTTCTTCTTTTCTTCTTCTTTTTCTTCCCTTCTTCTTTTTTTTTTCTTTTGTTCTTCTTGTTTTGTTGTTCTTTTTCCTTCTTCTTTCTTTTTTCTTCTTTTTCTTTTCTTCTTTTTCTTTTTTTTCTTTTTCGCTTTTTGTTTTTTTGGTTTTTTCTTTTTTCTTGTTGTTCCCCTTGTTCTTTTTTTTTTTTTCCTTTTCTTCTTTTTTTCTTTTTTTTTTTCTTTTTTTCTTCTTCTTCTTCCTTTCTTCTTTTCTTCCTTCTTCTTTTTTGAAACCCCTTCCTTTCTTTTGCAGTCTTCTTCTTTGCAGTTTTTCTTCTTCGCAATTTTTTTTTTAAAAAAAAAAGTAATAAA
Organism: Stramonita haemastoma; assembly: GCA_030674155.1. Classification (NCBI taxonomy): domain Eukaryota; kingdom Metazoa; phylum Mollusca; class Gastropoda; order Neogastropoda; family Muricidae; genus Stramonita; species Stramonita haemastoma. The sequence continues at coordinate 17,595 of JASPKP010002940.1, read as the reverse complement.
GCACATGGAGTTTAAATTTCATTAACCTGGGAATATACAAAAAATAACTAAAAAAATTTAAAAAAATTTAAAAAAGACAAAAAAACAAAAAAATCTTAAAATTTTAGGGTTTTAAATCACCCCCTTGTAAAAACCGCTTGTTTAGTATCAGTTCAAATCAATTCTTTGTATAAGTTTACTCGGTTTGCCTTTGGTGGAAAAAAAGTCCACAGACGAAAAACACCTCGATTTTTGAAATGATTGAGGGGACTGAAAACTGAAAAATTTTACTTTTTATTTTTTTTTTTATTTTTTAAAATTTTTTTTATAGCCCCTTTGAAACCTGAAAAGTAGCTGCATCGATACTAATCGTGCTTTATACGTGGAATTTGACACTTGCGGAAATTTCAATGTTTAAAAAATACTGCTTTTTGAAAGGAAAAAAAAAAAACCCCTTATTTGTATGAGAGGGGTGGAATACTAGAAAATTTTTTAAAAGGTATATTAAAATTTAAACCCCTAAATTAACTTAAAGGTTTATAAAATCTTTAAAAACAACAAAACCCCCCAAAACATGTGGGGAAGAAAAAACAAAAACGGATGCAAAAAAATTTTTTTTTTTACATGGTCATTAGCGCCGTTCAGCGATTTCCCCCGTGTTTTTAGCCATTGGGACTTTAATATCTCTCCCAGTTTATTCAGAATTTAAATTTTCTTCCCCCCTTAGTTTTTTAAAAGTAGGGAGCGCAAAAATTTTTGTTTTGGGAAAAAAAACAGAGCACCCAAAGATCAAATTTGCCCTTAAAACTACTTTAAACCCCAGGGGCGGGGAAAATGAAAAGCCATTTGCTAAGCCTTGTTTTTTATCGGGGTTTTTTTTATACAAAATTTTTTCCTTCTAATTTCCCTTTTAGTGTTTGAAAAAAACTGTGGGAAATGGGGGTCCCAATCCTTTTCCCCTAAATTTGTTTTTTGCGGTTTTTTGCTCTTTGCTTTTGTTTTTTAAAAACGCACCACGAGGCTTAGGTATACATTTTCAGGGAAAAGGAAAAAAAAACCAATATACATTTCAAATTTCCATTTAAATCTTAATGTAAGAATGATGCGTGTGTTTTGGGTGCATGCCTATTTGCATGTTTGCGGGGTACCTTACACAAGCTTTGACAAAAAAAAAGCGGGACAAGAGGGTTTAAACATTTTACCTGTTATCCTTTTCAGGACATAGGGGATTTTTGAAGATATCAAAAATTCCAAAAACCAAAGCTGAAAAGTTTAAAGTTGACATACACCATTCAAATTAAAAATTTAAAGAAATATGAACACAAGTTTTTAAGACAAAACCCGATAGTATTTTTTCCTATTGTTTTTCTTTGATTTTTTAAACGTTTTGGGTTTTTTTCAAAAAAGAAATAAATTTAAAGTTAAACGGGCTTTATTTTACATTTTTGAAATTTTTCAAAGAAAGAGGGTTTTGATTGTTTGGGATTGATTGATTGTTTGATTGAATGATTAAATAAAATTGATTGTTGATTGTTTGTTTGATTAAATGATGATGATGATGATAAATTTTTTGTGATGATGATGATGATAAATTTAAATTAGTAGGAGCAGAATTAGAAAGTAGTATTGGGTAGTAAAGTATTTATTATTTAGTAGTATTTGTGGGTAGTAGTAGTTTATTTTGTAGGTAGTGTATTAGTAAGCCCCACCCAAGCAGCAGCAAATGATAAATGATGATATGATGATAAAGATGATGATGATGATGATGTTTTGTAGGAGTAAATTAGTATTTGTAGTATTAGTAGCGGGCAGCAGCAGAAAGTAGCCACAGCGGGCAGCAGCAAACCCAGCAAGCAAAAAAAGGCAGCAGCAGCAGCGGGCCCCAGCAGCAGCAGTCGTAGAAGTAAGTATTTAAGCACAGCGCGCAGCAGCAAGCGGCAGCAGCACCAGCAGCGCAAGTAGTTTTTGTAGTAAGTAGTAGAAAGTAGAAAGGTTGTGAAGAAAACCCCAGTAGCGTACCCGTAAGTAGTAGGAAAGTATTAGTGTATTATTTGTCGATCCGGATGACAGTTTTAAATTTAGGTTTATTTTCCCAACAGATTCAAGACGTTTTTGGAAAAAACCCAAAAAGGAAACCCCCCCCTTTATTTTTTCTTTTCTTCACCAAAAAAAAAGCACAATCCTCACATCCACCACCAAACCTGAACAAAAATGGGAAGGGGGACAAAAGGGAAAGGCTTTTTTGCAGGGTTTTTTAAATACCATCAATTATTGGGGGTCGATGCCCCAAATAAAAACGGGAAAAGGGGGGCCCCAAGAAAAAAATTTCTTTTTCGCTAATGCCTTGCGCTTTCGGGTTTGTTTAAACCATAATTATGCTAAGCAAAACCCCTGCTGTTTAACAACCTTTCGTTATCATCAATATGGGCATCATCATACCAAAATTTTTCCCCCGGAAAAACTTTGCTGGAACAGTTTTTTTTTATTTTTTTGATTTTAACATGTTAAATTTTTTTGGTACAAATTTGGACATTTTGCGTAAGTGGGGGTTTCTTATAACCCCTTTTTTGAAATCTTTATTCCCCAGTTCATTTATTTTTTTTCACGAAAAAAAATTTCATATTATCGCGGGGGAAAAATAAAAGTTGGGAAATTTCTTTATTTCAGTTTTAACTAGCATCAAAACACAACTAGTAGAACTCAATGGAAAAAAATCATAAAATCAAAAACATCGAAGAAGCCACAAAGCACAGATAAGTTAGTAGGGAAATTTAAATAAGGTTAAAAAACCCTAAGACACGTACCTTTTAAGGGTTCCCCTCGGTTTTGGCCTTGCGAAAATTTACACCACCACACACACACCCACCACCAAACACACACACAAAAACCACACACAACACCCCACACACAAACACACACCCCACACAAGCAAACACACCACACAAAAAACAGATGCACACACACAATGCACACAAAAATTGCCCAAAACACACATACTGACACACACAACCACACACATAAAAGCCGCCACACACTTCAATACCATCCATCCACCTACCCAAACTTATCCACCCACCCAAATCCATCCATCCACCCACCCCAATCGATTATATTAAAAAAAACCAGGGTTTCTGAATTAACCCCAAAGCACAAAGGCACGAAAAACATTGTTTTCAATTGCAGCCCCTCCAAAAACCCACCTTTCACACAACCCTGGCTTCTCCTTCCCTCCGCCCTTTTCCCCCCCCCCCACCCCCCTTCCCCCACCACCAACCCTTTTTCCCCCTTACCCGGATTTACCCCCAAACCCCCCAAGGGGGAGAGTTGTGGCAGATCAATTTTCCTGTTGGTGTTAAATTGCTGTTTTGATGCCGGGTTCCCACGCTCCCAAAAACAAAAACCCCCCCTCCCCTCCCCCCTTTCCCTCCCCCCCAATGTTTTGAAAAGGTCAGCTAAAGGGTTCATCCCCTGTGGGGGCCCCTCTCGGCATCTCCATTTCCAGGTTTCTCACTCCCACTGAGAGGGGTTGGGGGAAACGTGGGGAAGTGGATAGCTAGGGGGTTTGAAAAATAGTCTGTGAAAAAAAAGAAAGGGGGGTTCAGGAAAAAAAACGAGTATGTTCCGCTGAAAAAATGATTTATTTTTGGTTTTTGCTTTTGGGTTTGAGAATGTGTTTTGGGTTTTTGGGATTATTTTATTGTTGTCAGTGGTACTTTGTTTTTATAGAAATTTAAAAAGACATAGCAGCTGCACCCATAAAAAAAATAAATTAGCAATCACCACCACCACACCCACACCCTCCAAAAAAAACCCAAAGGGAAAAAAGAAGATTTGAGTTTTAAACATTTTTCCCAAATGCCCCTACAAAAGAAGTAGGGTTTTCCGAGTGCTGGGCCCCTTAGAGGAGAAGTTTAAAACCCAAAGGTGCATTTTGTGTCAAAACCCACATAGGGTTTTCCCATCATTTTAACACTCCTTCCACTTCCAGTTTTTTGACATTAACAAACCCTTTAAATCCCCAATTGGGGGCCCCCCCCCCCCCCCCCCCCCCCCCCCCCCCCCCCCCCCCCCCCCCCCCCTTCTTCCCCTTTTGTTTTTGCAACCCCCCAAAGGGGGAGAGTTGGGGGCAGATCAATACCCTTTTGGTTTTTAAAATTGTGTTTTTTTGGGGGATGCCTTCCCTTGGCCCCCACCCACGCTCCCCAAAACAAAACCCCCCCCCTCCTCCCTCCCTCCCTCCCTTGCCTTTGGAAAGGGGTCAGCTAGAAGGAAAACCTCTGTCTGGTCTTCTCTCCCTTTCTTCACTCCAAGAATCTTTTCCAAGTCATTTTGAGATGGTTTGGGGAAAAAACGTGTGAAGGGGATAGCTAGGTAGGTGTGAAATAGCTGGGGGCAAAAAAAAAAAGTAGGGTTCTTGCCAAAAAAGTATGTTTTGGGGTTTAAATAAAGTTATTTTTTGTTGTATTTTTAGTAAAAATTGGGTTTATTTTTGGTAAAATTTTTTTTGGCTGAGGGGTTTTGTATTTGTTGTTTTTTATGATGGCACCCTTCCACCCAGCAAAGGCATAAGCATTCTTTAAAATAAAAAAAAAAAATGAAAGAAAAAAAAGGGGGTTTTAAAGCTTGTTTTTTTCCCTTATTTGTTTAAATAAAAGGGGAAATTTAAGCTGGACATAATGTCCTATCCCCCTTAGCCCCTTTAAACGGGGAAAGCGAGTGCTAATCCGTTGATGAGATGAAAAAATTGGCATACTGCTTTCCAAAAACGCTTTATAATTATCCCCAAAAAATAACATTTCTATTACACCCCCAACTTTTCCCCTCTTTCCCCCTTTTAAATTTAAAACACCCAACCCTTCCTTCCCCCACTCCCTTTTTCCCTCTTTTCTCTTACTTTTACTTAATTCCCCCCCAGGGGGGAGAGATCGGGTTCAGGTCAATATCCGTTGGGTTAAAATGCTTTTCCCTTTGCCCGTCCGGTTTCCGCTCCCCAAAAAAAATTACCCCCCCCCGGGCTTGCCTTTGTTAAAAGTTTCTAAAGGTAAACCTTGGGCTTTTTGTCTGTCTGTCTGTCTTCTGTCTTTTGGTTTGCCCTGTCTTCTGCCCTGTTGTCTGCCCGGGGTTCTTTCTTCTGTCCCCTCCCCTCTCCCCCCCCGTCCCCCCTTTTTCCTTTCTCTTCCCCCCTCCCCCCTCTCTCCCCCTTCCCCCCTTCTCCCCCTTCCTCTCTCTTTTTCTTCCCCCCTCTGGCTCTCTCTCTTCTCCCTATCTCTTTTCTCTCCTCTTCTTCCCCCATCTTTTTTTGCTCCGGGTTTTTTTTCCCATGCCACTGTTGGATGAGTAAACGTGTAAAAAATGGTTTTAGCGGGAGGTAGGTGTAAAAATTGGTTGTGCAAAAAAAAAAAAAAAATTGTTTTTCGGTTTAATAAAACAAAATGACCCATTTTTTAAACTTCGGGTTTGAGTTCGGGTTGTTTTTTTTTTTTAGTGGGGAAAAATGTTTTTGGTTTTAAAAGGTTTTTTTTATTTTCCCTTTTTGGCTTTTTTTTTCCCCTTTGCTTCACTAGAGCCCCCCGAGGTTTTAAACAAGTGGTAAGAGTTTTGCTTTGCATATGCCACCATTTGGCCCCCCCCCCTCCCATTCCCCCAATTTCGGGTTTCCCCTTTTCCGACTTAAGGAAATGGTATCAAAACACGACACCCGTGTGCATGTTGTTTTTTTTCCCCTTGTGTTTTTAATTTGGGGCAACGTTTGGGGCCGCATGTGTTTGCACAGGGGCCCTTGGTTTATATTCCCCATCTAAAAAGACTTTTAACATTTTTTTTAAATATTTTTTGTAAAACCTGGAGGACAGGGCGGGGCTGGGAAAACGGGAGGGGGCTGATGGGCGGGGCACCCCGGGGCTTTGTGTTTTGTGTTGTGTGGCTTTCGCCGGGTGTGTGTTTGTCCCTTGTGTTTCAAAATGGGGGGTTTTTGTGAGTTGAGTGTGTGGGTGTGTGGTGTGTGTGTGTGTGTGGTTGTTGTTTGCGCGCGTCCCGTGGGGCGTGTTTTATTTTCTTTGGGTTTGAATGCGTGAGTGGGGTTGTGTTTTAATGTGTGTGTGGTGTGTTTTTTGGGGTGTGTGGTGGTGTGTGTGTGTGGTGTGTGTGGTTGTGTGTTTTTATTTTGTGGTGTATGTGCCGAACGTGCAATTTTTTGCTTAAGTGCGTGTTGTGGTGTGTGTGGCGGGCTGGCGTGTATATACGTATGGCGTCGTCGGGCCCTTTCTCTGTGTCCCCGTGAGTTTCTTTGGCGTAAAAACTTAAATTTCCAACCCACCGGTTTTGAAATACCCCTTCGCTAATTTAAGCAGCTGATACCACTAAAAGTAAATAACCCCAAACAAAAAATTTACGATAAAAAACAAAAAAAAAAGGGTATTTTGGGGTTCTCCAACGGGAAAATGCCACCATCCTTTTGGGCCCCAAGGACAGAAGGAAAGAAGGGGGCTTTGTTTTTTTCAGGGGGGCCCAAAAAACGAACAGAAAGTTTGATTCCAGCACTCACGTTTGGGGGGGGAAAATTGCCCAACAAAACTTAAAATGCTCTATGCCATTGGCCAAATCCCCAGGCAAAGAGAATGCAAAAATTTTATTCCCCAAAAACATTAGATGCCCATGCTAAGGATCTGAAACCCCTTTGAAAGGGGGTAGTATCAAGCGAGGCTTTAAAATACATTCGAAATATTTTTTTTAACATTATTTCCGCGGGTTTTAAAAAAAAACAAAAATATTTTCTTTGGTTTATGAGCCAAAAAGAAAGGCCTGAAGGGATTAGGTTGTTGACAAGTTTTAAGACATAAAATTTTTTGGCAAACAACGTTTTTTTGTTTGTGTTGAAAAGATTCGAAGGGGGTTCTTTACCCAAAAATTGGAAAATTTTAGAAAAAAAACCCCGCTTTAAAAGATAAAAGACCCAAAATCCCACAATGTTTTCTAAAATTTTGTAAAAAAAAGGGAAAGGGGACCCGTTTTTAAAAAAATGGCATTTTCTTTTTTTATTGAAAAATTTGTTTCTTCCTTTTTTTTGTTTTCGACCCCTGAGGTTTCAAACCCGTGGTGAATTTTTGGGGCAAGGGCAAAACCGTTTCCTTCCCCCACCCCCCTCCCCCCACAAAAAACCCAAGGTAGCTGCATTTCGGGCTTCAGGGAAGGGTGTCTAAAAAAAGACACCCGGGGGTGCCAATTTTTTTTTTTTTTTTTTTTGGGTTTTTAAATTTTTTCATCCGGTTTTTTACAGGGCACAAAAATGGGCCCACTTTTTTCAAATTTTTAAAATTTTAAACGGGTTTTTAACGTGGGCAAAAATAATAGGGTTTTGCGTTTCTTTTTTCAATGTGGTCCCTTTAATTTAAAAATATAATCCAAAAAGGTTTCCCTTTGGGTATTCAGTTCAAAACTTCTCGTCCAAAAATGGGAAAAAAAAAACAAGGATGGGGAAACAAAATCGAAGGGCCCCCGCTTTAATTTTTAGACAAAATAACGTCCTAACCGTTTTAAAACCAACCCCCTTCCCTTTTTATTGGCAGTTTGAATTTACTTTTGTAGTGCTCCCCTTTTAGCCTTTACTGATTTTGTTTCTATACTTTAAACCCCCTTCCAAAACCTTTTCCCTTTTTATGTTTTTAAATGCTGGGGCATTTGCACGAACAACAATTTTGGAAAAAAGCAAAAAAAATTATTTTGTTAAAAAGGATACTAAAAAATTTTACCCTTTTCTTCTTTTTTATATAAATAATTTTTTCCTTCCCCCTTTCCCCCAACCCCCCAACCCACCCGCCCCAAAAAAAACAAACAAAAAAAAACAGAAAAAAAAAAAAAACCCACGAAACAAAAACCCAAAAAAACCCCCAACTGAAAAATTACGATACTTAAAAAAAATAATAACAAAAAAAAAAAACCCAAAGGGAAAAAATAACTAAAAACTCTCAGTACAAAAAATTTTTAAATTAAAAAAAAAAAAAAAAAAAAAAAAAGTGTAGGGGGGGCCCCGGGGTATGAACACTACTCCCTGAACGAACTTCCTGAACCCCCCCCCACCCCCCCAAGGGGGTGGAAAGCAGTTAAGCAAATCAAATTTTTTAACACCCCAAAAACTAAAAAACTTTTCCCTTATTCCCCAGACCCCCCCAATTTTTTTCTGACCAACTTCCCCCCTTTCCTGACTGCAGCAACATGTTTAATTGGGGGGGGGGAACCCGGGTTTTTGGGGGGAAAACTAAAACACGGCGACAATCGTTCCTACAACCCATTTCCAGAAAAGGGAGGAAAAATGCCCAAAAAGTTTAGACCAAAGGGTTTTTCAATCAAAGAAAGGAACGCAGAAGCATTATAAAAAGTCATACAAGCAATTAAAAAGGAGGAAAAAAACAAAACAAAAAACATCAACAGAAAAAAAAAATTTTAAACCCAACAACAAAAAATTGTACACTGTAGCTTTTAGAAGAAAAGGGGTTAAAATTTTTATAATTAAAATTTTCCTACAAATTTTAAAAAAAGAACTTTTTTTTTTTAAAAAACTGCCTTTTAAAAAAATTTCCCCAAAATCAAAAACCCCTTTACAGAAAAGGGAAACCAAAAGGCCTATTGACAAAAAAACAGAAAAAGTTCCCTTTTTTAAACTTTTAAAAATATCAATTTTCGGGTATTAAAAAAATTCCGGATTTTTTTTTTTTGAGGGGGGGAGGGGGGGAAAAAAACATTTGTGGGAAAAAGGAAAGGCCCTATGTGGTTTTTAAAAACCCCACCGCGAACACAAAAACAACCCCACACACACAAAACACCACCAAAAGGGCACAGAAAACAACAAAACAGACACACACACACACACACACACCCCACAAAACACCCCACACAACAACCACACACACAACAAAACATACAAAAAACACACACACACACCCACCCCCACGTTTTTTCCCCTTTCCCAAGTCCAAAAAAGGCAAAAACTGAATCACAAAAATTTGTAAAAAAAACCGTTTCTTCCCCGGGGCCCCTTTTTCCCACTGCCAAACAAAACAAACAACAGATAAAAAAAAAAATAACCCCCCCCCCCCCCAAAAAAAAAAAGAAGAAACAAAACCCCAAAAAAAAAACCCCAAGCCCTCCAAATTTCACACCCCTTTGGGCCCCCTTTGTGACCAAAGGGGATGCAAAAGGGCAAAAAGGGTAAAGTTCCCCCCTGGGGGAACCCCAAACCCCCCCCCCACCCCCCACCCTTTTCCCCCTTTCATGGGAATGAACCTCAGGCCCTTGGGGGGAATCAGTGCCAAAACTTTGGGAGGGATTTTCCTTTTTATTTTCCAAACCCCAATTTTCCCAGGGGAAAAAGGGACCCGGCCCGGGCCCGCTGCATTCCATTTTTTCTGGGGAATCAAAATTTCACCAGAGAATCAAAAGGCCAGCGAATTTTTATAAAGGCTGTGGGCTCCTAGGGGGGGGGGGGGGGGTGGGAGGGGGGAGTTTTTCTTTTCTTGGGGATGGGGGCTAGATGTCCTCCCCCTTTTGTCCCCTCATCTGTTCTCTCTGTCTCTCTGTCCCGTGTTTTTGTCTGTGTTTTCTTCTGTGTCTTTTGTCTCTGTTTCTGTTTTGTTTTCTTGGCCTGGGGCTCCCCTCCTTCTCTGGTTTTGGGTTGGGCGAGGGTTTTTTTTTTTCCTTTTTTCCCCAATCCCAAACAAGGGCCTTTCATGGGAAAAAAAATATGTAAATGCTTTTCTCTGTTCCCTTTGGGAAAAAAAAAGATTATTCATTATTTTATTTCATTCATTTTTTTTATTCATTCATTCATTTTTATTCAAATTTATTCTTTTATTCTCCTTTTCCCCCCTCCTCCCCCCCCCTTCCCCTTTTTCTCTCTTTTTCTTCTCCCCCCTCTTCTCCCCCCCCTCCTCCTTCCCCCTCCCCTTGCTCCCCTCCCCTCTCTCTCTCCCCTTTCTTCTTCTAGGGCTGTCTGTCTGTTTGTCTTTTTCTTGTTTTTTTCCCCAAAAGAATCTGCTGTGAAAGTTTTAAAAGGGGGGGTGGTGGGAGGGTTTTTTTGTGTTGGGGAAGAGACCTCCGAAGGGACGGGTGAGCCATTTTTGAGATTTTTCTAGGGACCTTTTTTTTTCTTGAAACCCAAAAAATTGGTTTTTGGGGGTTTAAAGAGGGTTTCTTACAAGCTTTTTGTGTGGGGGTTTGTGGTGTGTGTTTTGGTGTGTTTTGGGTTTGTGTGTGGGGGTTGTGTGTGGGGTTTTGTTGGTGGTTGTGTGTGGTGTGTGAGTGCGTTGGGGAGGGGTGAGTGAGGAGTGAGGGGAGTTTGGGGTAAGACCCGAAAGAGAGAGGGAAAGCACAGGAGTGAGAGGGGAAAAAAAAATAAAAACCCCCTCACCAAAAAGGGGATCACTTTGAAACTATCCCGTTGGGGCGGTATCAATCAAAAAAGCAAACCCCCCATCCGACCCTTCTGGAAATTTTTGCTCTAGCAATTCCCTTTTTTTTCCCCCCCCCTTCTCTTTAGTTTTTTTGGCTCGTTTCCTTTTCCCTTTCTTTCACCCCCCCCTTTTCTTTGTCTTTTTTCTGCCTTTTTGGATCCCCTTCCTCCCAGCCCCTATCTCCCAGAAAAAAAAAAATTTAAAAAATAACAATTTTTCTTCAACACCCGTTGGGGGGAAAAATTTTTAGCATGAACTTTTCAGGCCTAAAAAATTAACGGCAGGGGCAACGCATTTTCCGTTTATTTGTCAAGACAACAATAGCTGGGGGGGGTTTGAAACATTCGAAAAAAACCCACGAAGAAACGAAAACTCTTTTAAAGTGCACAAGATGAACGATTTTCCTTTTTCCCAAATTTCCCCTCGTGGTGTTTGCTCCCCGTTCTCCCTCCTGATGCAGCAGGCGGGTAAACAACCTTCGGCCTGGTTTTACACCCGGGCATTTTTGTTAGACCAGGGGCACAAAAAAACGTGTCAAAAGGGAAAAAAAATCTTCCGGTTTTCAACCCCTGGGGGTTTTGTCTAGGCCTACCCTTTTAAACCATCCTCACCAAACCTGTCAATCTCCTTTTAAACTTTCAGCCCCCCTTAAATGGGAATTTTATGGGTTTTTTCATTTATTTTTTTTTTTTGTTTCAAAAAAGGTTTAAAGGGCACAAGAAATTGGGTTTTTTTGGGGGTTTCATCCAGTCATCCCTGTGGGATTTAGTTTTTTAAAATAGAACCCCGAGAAAAACCCAAGAAAGACAGGAAAAAAGAGAGAGAAAAAGGAATTGGGGGAGAATTGGTTGTCAAGTTCCCTTTGGGGGTGGCCTTCATTTGGGCACCCCGACTTTTTAAAACAAAAAGAAATTTTGGAAAACAAATACAGTTTCCCTGCAGGAAAAAGGAAAAAAAAAAAGGGTTCGGTGCACTTGGGGGCGACGTGTTCTCCCCGGGGAGAGCAGCCCCGAATTTCAAGCAGAGAAAAAACTGCTGTGACATAAAGGGTTTTTTTTTGGTTTAAAAAAAAAAAAAAAAAAAATACAAAATATTATATTTGATAAAAAATTTTAGTCCCTTCCCTTTCCTTAAAATGCACAAAAAAGGCCTTTTCCCCTTACCCAAAAATGGAAAAATGGCTTTAAAAAAGGGGTTTGGTAAGTAAATTCCCGCATGCGTTTTGCAAAACGGGGGATTCCCGGGGTTTTGTTGTCTCCCCCCCCCGGAGGACTTTTGAAAGGGTTTAAATTGGGGTTTGGCACTGATGTTTAACCCCCAAAGGGGGAAAAAAATTTTTTCGTGAAAAGGGGCAAATTTTGAAAAATTGGGTTTGGAAAAAACAACCCCCCCCTGCGATGCGCAAGTTTCCCTTTCTCCCAATCAATGGTTTTCCCCCGTCCCCTAGTAGTAGGGGTGTGTGGGGTGTTGTGTTTTGTGTGTGTGTGTGTGTGTGTTTGGGGGTGTGGTGTGGGTGGGGTTGTGGGTGTTTGGGAAAGTATTTACTGTGCGTGCGTGCGTGCGCGTGTGTGTGCGTGTGTGTGTGTTTTGGTGTTTGTATGTATTGCGTTCGTGCGTGCCTTTCTTTCGTGGGGTGTCCCGGTGGGCGCACGTGCGTGCGGGCTGGGGTGGTGGGAAAAGGGGTCCAGTTTGGGTAAGAACGCTGGACATAATTATTGTCGTCATGAATGAAGTCTATGGGTTTTAACTTTTGGATTTTAAAAGGGTTTAAAGGGGGGGGGTTGGGGGGGGGTGTTTTGTGGGAGTTTGGTTTGGGGGGGGGGGGGGGGGTTGGGAATCTTCCATTATGTTTTTTAAAGTGGAACCCTTACAGCACCCTCAGGAAATTTTTTGTACATGGTAAAAGGGCAAAATCGATCCTTCACGGAAGAAGAAAAAAACAACAAAAAAAAAACAAAAAAAAATTTGGGCACACCTGGAAAAATAAAAAAAAAAACATCCAAAACGTTCATAGGCATCTGGAAATTTGTGGCCAGCCAAAAGGGGGAAATTTAATAGTGTTTCGTGTTAAATTTTTTAGGGTTAGATGGGAGCATCCATCCTTTAAATTTAACAGGCCCCTTTTTAAAAAGGGCGGTGGGGGTAAAAGGGGGTGGGGGGGGGGGTGAGAAGGGAAAAAACATGTTTTGGGGGTGGTGGGGGGTAGTGTTGGAGGTGGTGGTGTCAAAAGTTTTTTGCTTTTTCCACGTCCCCCTTCACCCTTTATTACTGCCCCTCCCCCATCCCCTTTTTTCATCCCCACACCCCTCCCCCCCTTTTTTTAAGGGAGTTTGTGCAATTAAAAGGAACAGGTGGCTGGATGGGGGGAAAGGGGGGTGGGGAGTGGGTCGGGTTTGGATGCTGGAGGATTTTTTTTTTTATTTGTTAAGCCCCGGGAGGAGGGGAAGGTGGTGGAGGGAGCGGGGGATTTGGGGCGCGAAAACATTTTGAGGTATTCTGCACACGCTACTTTTTTTAAAACTTTCTTTCCCAATTTTTTTTAAAAAAGAAGATAATGGTAAAAAGAAGGGAATGACAATAAAAGAAAAATTAAGAAATTTAAAACTTTTTTTTTTTCTTCCCCCGGAAACGGGGCATTTATTATTATTATTTTTATTATTTTTCATTTTCTTTTTTATTATTATTATTAGTTTATTAAATTTTTATTATTATAAAATTTTTTTTTATTATTATTATTTTTATTTAAAAAGAAAAAGAAGAAAAAGAAAAAAGGGGAAAAAAAAAAGAAGAAGAAGAATTAAAAAAAAGAAGATGAAATTTCGTGGAAGAAGGAGAATTTCCCAAAAAGGGAAAAAGAATTCCGAAGAAAAGGAAGTGCGATGGGGGGGTAAGAATTTCCCCAAAAAAGAAGAAGAATTGGGAAACAAAGTAGGGAAAAAATTATTTGAAAAAAATTTCCCAAACTCTGCCCAAACCCCCGGGGACAGCGACACCCGACAGTTAGGGGGGTGAACCTTTTAAAAAAATTAGGGGGGTACCTGGGACGCGGGGGACAAGTTTGGTCAGGGGGTTGTAATGGGGGGGGGTAAGGGAATTACCCCCCCATTTCCCTCCGAGCCTTTTTTGCAGCGCCGTGTTACTAAATTTGAGGGCACCCCCTGTGAATTGTTGGGGAAAGCTTTTGTTTCCCTTTTGGGGGGTTTTTGGGCCCCACAAGGGCCCCCGGGGGTTAACGGGTTTTAGCTTTATTGATAGAGGGAAAATTTTATGCAACCTTTTAATCCGAGGTCGTATCCTAACATTTTTGGGCTGTTTTCTGTGAAGCGGGTTCAGTGCAGAAAAAGGGAACATATTTAATTCACCCCGTTAGACAAAACAAAAAAAAACCCCCGGGAGAATGATTGCGAAAACCCAAACCAAACGAATCATGTCGTTTAAAAAGGGCTCTGCCCCACACAAAAAGCCCCAAAAAAGCCTTTTCTCATCGTCAAATTTTTAAAAATCTAAAAAAAACCTGTGCGACTTTCTACGAATTTAAAAAGAGGTATAAAATCACTTTTAATCCTTGCTTGTATCGGGGCCACCGCGAATGAAGGGGAAAAAGAAATCGATCACACTGGGAAATGAGATAAAACCGTAGTAAAGAAAAAAAATTTAAAAGAAAGCATTTTAAGAAATTTTTAATTTGCCAAAAACGCGTCATAATTTTTTGGTTAAGTAAAAGGTGTCGTAAACGAAAAGGAAAAAGACATACATCCAAAAAAAGGGGCCCCTGTGGCAAAACAAAAATTTAAAAAACAGTGGCTGAAAATTTTCCCCCCAAATCCCCAATTTTCCCCAAAAAGCTTTTGGGGTTCCACCCCCCCCCCCCCCTTTTGTTAAAATCTTTTCCCCCTTTTTTAGATATTGCTCCCTCTCCCCCAAACCGTTAATACCCCCCTTTAAAAACCTCCTAAACCCCCCCAGGCTAAAAAATTTTTGTCCCCCCATCAATATCCCTTTTTGTGTTGGGTGGGGTTGCTTTTTTACGCAACGGTTTTACGCAACCAAAAAAACCCCCCCATCCCCCATCTCCTCTAGGTTTTTGATAAGGGGAGTAGAAAGAAGTTGGGCCCCTTTCGTGGGCCTTTGTGCAACGTTTTAAAAACCCGAGGCGCTTTCCAATGTCAATCAAAAGGGGTTTGGGCAAACAGATTGTATTTATGGAAAGGGTAAGCATACAGGGGTGGTGTATTGGAAAAGGGCTTTTTTTGCAAAGAAAAGGGGGAATTATTTTTAAGTAAATGTCAAAACGAGTTTGGGGTGTTGGGGGGAGTGGGGGTGTTTTGTGTGGTGTGGTTTTGCGGGGGCTGGTTTGTTTTCCCTTTTTTTTGTTGTTGTTTCTAAGGGATTTTCTGTTTTTTATTTGTTTTAAATATCTGTAGAAACGCCCCACCCCAAACACAGATATTTTAAAGTAAATGAATAGATGATTTATATTTATACAAAAAATTTTTTTTTAAAATTTATATTATTTTAATATATATTTTTTTAATAAAATTATAAATTATATTTATATTATATTTATATATTTATATAAAATATTTTAAAATTTTTAAAAATTAATATATCTTAACCCCTTCTTTTTTAAAAAGATTTTCAGAAAAAATTACACCAACGATTCCCCCCAAACGCAATTTTTGGGATACAGCTTTTAAAATTTTCCAGCAAAAAAAATAAAAAAGGAAAGTAGAATTTAAAAAATTTGCATTCGCCTTTTAAAAAAAAACAAAACCCTTTCCCCAACTTTAAGAAAAAAATACCAAACATCCTTTTTCTCATGGTCACCAGGGACCAGTTTTTCCCCAAACATAGCCGAACGCGAAAAAAGGGGGCATACCTTTTACCACATCATTCTTGGGGGTTTTTTTTTTCCCCCAGGGGAATGGAGTAAAGGGAAACCTTTTGGAATTTTTGGGAAAAGGAAATGCCTTTTTTTTTAAAGCTAGAAAAAAAAAAGCCTTTTCCCCCAGGGGTCGGGGGGTAGTGTGGTCGGGGTGTGGTGTATGGGTGTGTGTGTCGTTTTTGTGTGTGATTTGGTGTGTGTGTGTGAGTGTTTGTGTGTTTGTGTGTGTGGTGTGTGTGGTGAGTGTGTGTTTTTTTTTGTGTGGGTGTGTGTGTTTTGGTGTGTGTGTGTGGGGGTGTTTTGGGGTGTATTGTGGGTTGTTGTGGTGTTTGCTTGGTTTGTGTGTGTGTTTGCATCCGTGTTTTTTGGGGTGTATGTTTTGTGTTTTTTATTTTTTCTTTTAAATTTAATTATTCTTTTATATCGGGGTTGAAAAGAATAAGCAATCATGTGTTTTTTTTTTCCCGGGTCCCCCGGGGTGTTTTAAATTTTTGGGAAAATCTTCCCCATCTTTCCCAAACCGGCCACCACGATGGCCTACTCTTAAGAAAAGGGGAACGGGTTTTAAAAGGGCGCGCAAAAAATTTTCTGAACTTTTTCCAGGTGTGGGGGTTTGTGTGTGTTTGTGTGTGTGTGGGGTGTGTGTGTGGGGGTGTTTTTGTTGGGGGGTGTGTGGAGAGAGGAGAGGAGAGAGAGGAGAGAGAGAGAGAGATTTTGGTTTTGTTTTGTGTGTGTTTTGTTGGGGGGTGGTGTTGTGGGTGTGGGTGGTGTGTGTGTGTGTGTGTGGGGTGTGTGTGAGAGAGGGGGAGAGGGAGAGGAGAGAGAGAAGGAGGGGGTTTTTGGCCCTTAAATGTATGGTGTGTGGGCACGACCTAAACAGTGGATAAAAGGCAAAGAGATTCAAATTTTGCTGTGAGTCTTCGGAGTGTTATACTGTTTTTTCCCCCTTTCCCAATTATTTTTTTCTCGTTTTTTAAAACTTTGCTAAAAGGCTATCTGAAGATTTGCCGGTTCTTTCCCAACCAAAAAGATGTACTTTGTAAAGAAGTTCTCATCTCTTAAAAAAACTGCCCCCAAAACCCCGGAAAGGGATTATAGGGGTTTCTTGATTTTTTTTTATAAACCGTGTTTGGAAAACCCGGGAGGGTGTTGAGAGTTTTTGGTAAAATTTGGTGGGTTCTGGTAAAAGAAAGGTTTTTTTAAACAAGTATTGTTTTATGTGAAATGTGTTTGTATGGTATGTTTTGGGGGTGGTGTGAGGGGTTTTTTTGGGGTTTTTGTTACCCGTGAAATGTGCTTGGGGTTTGCGTGTATGGGGTGCGTGATAGACTTGGGGTGTTTTCCGTCCCGGGGGGTGTTTTACCGGCCCTCGAGTGTATTTTGTGAGTGTGGGGGTTTTAATGTTTTGTGTGTGGGGGTGTGTGTATGTGTTTTGTTATGAAATTGCGTTTTTGGGGTGTGCGGGAAATACGTTTGCATGTTTACGCCCCGGGGGTGGAAAAATGCACGCGAGTGTATTTTATAAAGGGGGTGTGTGAAATTTGGGGTAGGTGTGTGTGTAAAGAGTGGGGGCTTGGGGTAAAGGTGTGGGGGCGTGGGTATGTGTATGTATGTTGGGTGGCGCGGGTGTGTGTGTTTCCCAAGGGGAAAGTATGTGTGCGGTATTCTCTTTGGGGGGGAAGGATTGAAAAATGCATTTTATCCAAAAAAAAGTAAAAAACGCAACATTAGTTTCAAAAATTGCCAAGGGCCACTGCATGCTGCAAAAACCCGTTTTTTCTGTCCTTTATTTATTTCCCCCCCCCCCCCCCCAACCCGGCCCCCACCCAACGCAACATCATTTTCCCAATTTTTTTTTTCCCTCAAAACCACCACTCCCTTCCCCCTTCCCAAATTTTTTTTAACCCCCCACTACCCCCCCCCGCCCCCAAAAACACCACCCCCCACCCCCACAACCACCACCCCCCAAACCCCCTTACCATTTACCGCCCCCAACCCCCAACCCCCAACCCCAAAACCACCACCACCCCAAACCAACGCCGCCTCTTTTAACAAACCTCCAACCCCCCAAGGGAAGTTTGCTCTGGTTAAAATCAATATCCTGTTTTGGGTGTTAAATGCCGGGTTACAATTTTTTTTCCCGTTTTAGGCCCGTTGCTACGTCACCCTTTCCCCCTTTTCTCATCTCCGCCTTCCCCCCCCCCCCCCCTAAAATTTTTTTCCCCTCCCTTTTGACAAGGAAAAATGAAAGCCATTTTGGGGGTGGGTCTCCCCATAGTTGAGCCC
>JASPKP010002939.1:5000-10000 GCA_030674155.1 Stramonita haemastoma | reverse complement strand
GGGCCCCCTTAAAGGAAAGCATGACCCCGGTGCTTTTCAATATGGTCATCTTTCTTTTTTCCCCTTTTATTCTTTAATATCGAGAATAATGGAATAAGCACTCATGTGCTTTTACATTCAGTCCCCGTGTGAATGCAGTTTTGTAAATCTTGTCATCTGTTCCCACCGCCTCACAATGGCCTACTGCCTACTCTTGTGAAAAGAGAAACAGGATTTAACGAGTGCGCAAGATGTTCTGCGTGCGTTTGCAAACAAGGCCTCGGTTCATAGTCTCATGGAAGGACTTTTTGGGGAGAGTGGAGTCAGCACTGGTGTTAACTCCAGGGGAAAAATCCATCAATGAGTTGCAGAGGCCTTGAAGTATGGTTCATAATTCATACCTTTTGATGTTGATAATCCTCCGTTCGTTTCTCTCTCTCTCTCTCTCTCTCTCTCTCTCTCTCTCTCTTCTCTCTCTCTCTCTCTCTCTCTCTCTCTCTCTCTCTCTCTCTCTCTCTCTCTCTCCCCTTCATTCAGAGAGAGAGACAGAGAGACAGAGACAGAGAGAGACAGAGAGATTCCAGAGCTGTTCAGGTGAAAGATAGATGTACATGTGTGTTTTGGTGCCGTAACTGAGATGGATGAAGGGGCATTTCTGCAGGAATGAGGAAAAGCTTTCACTAAATAGCACAGCCGCAAAGGTTTAAATTCTGACATGAAGAGTGAAAACGAGTCAGTTTGCATACGTATACTTACTATCATAGTGAACAAATTGCGAGCGCAATGTTCTGACCACTAGGCTATCCCTTCCCCCGCTGGGGGAGGGAGGGAGGTAAGGGGAAGGAGGAGGCATAATAGGGGATGGAAGGGCAAACGTAGGTTAGGGGAAGATTTGAATTTGTCATGGTTTATAATAAGGGAGTCATACATCTTCAAGTACCAAATTAAGAGAGACAGATGGCCAGTGTAGTGTTTCCCATGCCATTATTGTAGACTTACTTGACTTATGCCTGTGAATTCCCTTGGGAACATAGGGCTGCAACAACACTTCTCCAACAGACTCGGTTCTGGGAGATCCTCTTCAGCTCGGCCCACGTCATTCCCGCTGCCTTTGTCTCTGCTTCAATGCTTCTGCACCAGGTCTGTTTTGGTCAACCTACTTTCCTCTTCCCTTGTGGATCCAATATTGTAGAGGAGGGTCCAAAGTATGTGTATGCCAAGAGTCATGCTGTCGCCCTCATTTGCAGGTTTTTTCCCAATATCCTTGCATTAACCGCTGGACTATTAGCTGGTTTTCTGGTCTTGTAACTGACTTTATGTACCCAGTGTTTCCGTGTAACTGGCTGTATGTACCCAGTGTTTCCTTGTAACTGACTGTATCTACCCAGTGTTTCCTTTTAATTGACTATGTACCCAGTGTTTCCTGGTCTTGTAACTGACTGTATGTACCCAGTGTTTCCTTGTAACTGACTGTATTTACCCAGTGTTTCCTTGTCTTGTAACTGACTGTATGTACCCAGTGTTTCCTTGTAACTGACTGTATGTACCCAGTGTTTCCTTGTAACTGACTGTATGTACCCACTGTTTCCTAGTCTTGTAACTGTATGTACCCACTGTTTCCTAGTCTTGTAACTGACTGTATGTACCCAGTGTTTCCTTGTAACTGACTGTATGTATCCACTGTTTCCTTGTAACTGACTGTATGTACCCAGTGTTTCCTTGTCTTGTAACTGACTATATGTATCCACTGTTTCCTTGTAACTGACTGTATGTACCCAGTGTTTCCTTGTAACTGACTGTATGTATCCACTGTTTCCTTGTAACTAACTGTATGTACCCAGTGTTTTCTTGTCTTTTAACTGCCTGATGTTACAGTCTACAAGGACATAGTCTGCATTCTCTCAGTAGGAACAAATCATAATAAGAGAATTGGCGCATCTTCATTATCAAACTGTATCCAGACCTTAAAAGAAATATGAAAAGTTTATTGAATCGTAAGCAGTGCTGAGATCAAGTGCTGTAAAAGAGTGTATACCTTTTTTTTTTTAAGTGGAAAAGCTGTAGACAGATGATCTAGATCACTGAAAATGCACTTTCAGCAGAATGACAGGAAAGGATGCAGACTGATAGAGAAAGAAAGAAACAAACGAAAAAAAAACAAACCAAATCTGTTTCCAGTTTATCATTGCTCCAGTGAATGACTGTCCTTGCCGCTCTTCTGAACAACACGTGTTCCTCTCTAACTGGTCTGCACTCCATGCTCTCAGCAATCCTTCCTTGGTTTTCTTTTCTATTGAGGAAAAAGTAGTGGAGGAGTAACTAGGAATGGAGGGAAAAGGTTTTCTTTTTTTTTTTTCCCGATGATAAGCTGTTTTCAGAGGGAAAGGAAGACATTCCAGGCAATTGTTCATGCACTGTGGTGGAGCATTCTTGAGGTTCGTCATTGGAAGCAGATCATTAATTTTACTGCTCCCCTCCTCTTCCCTTCCCAGTGAGGATGCCAGGGAGCCTGTTAGTGTAAACAGCATCCCCACCTTTTGGAAATTATGTATATATATATATATATATATATATAATAATAAATATAAAAATATGAATCATGAATTAAGTAATTCCAACGACATTCTGTTCACTGCTATGTGGTCAATGTTTTAATGCGTCGTTATCATTCTAGCAAAGACCCCCTGAGGAAGAGGTTGCTGTCTCTAAAATTTGGGGGAAAAAATTACCCAGTGTTTGCTTCTGGTTTCTCTCTCTCTCTCTCTTTCTCTCTCTCTCTCTCTCTCTCTCTCTCTCTCTCTCTCTCTCTCTCTCTCTCTCTCTCTCTCTCTCTCTCTCTCTCTCTCTCTCTCTCTCTCTCTCTCTTCTCTCTCTCTCTCTCTGTGTGTGTGGTGTGTGCGCGCGCGCGCTTCGAGCTCGTCCAGCACTCCAGTGCTTACACGAATTGTGCTATTTTCGGGGTGGCCCTAGGCGCTGAAATGGGACGACTTTCCCGACCTTCTGCCACAGTCACGTAAATTGAAATGGAAAAGGGGAAAAAGGCAGGAGAGTGGACCAAGAAGGTAAAAAAAACAGATAAGAAGGAGGTCACAGAAAGACAAGGAACAAGGAAAAAAAAAAAAAGAGAGGGACAAAAAAGAGGGAATTCCTGGCACAGAATTTCCATTTCTTGTTGTTGTTGAGATTATTTTATAGTACTGGCATGAACAGAATGAACAAATTATCAACATCAACATCAACATCGAAGGAGGTAATTTCTCCTAAAAAAAAGAGAGAGAGAGAGAGAGGAGAGAGAGAGAGAGAGAGAGAGAGAGAGAGAGAGAGAGAGAGAGAGAGAGAGAGAGAGAGAGGAGAGAGAGAGAGAGGAGAGAGAGAGAGAGAGAGAGAGAGAGAATTACCTCCCATCAGAAAAATTGATCATTCCGTTCATGCAAGAAGGATTACCTCCCATGTTTTCCTCATTGCCTGTTAGGCTGCCTGTTGGTGTATGCAGCTGTTGTCATGCAGGGAATGGGGGAAGATGACGATAATACGATAATATCATCCTTATTGCACTCGGCAGATCTGCAGAGTTGAGAGAGTTAGGACAAAGAAAGCAGTCCCCAGAAGTGTTTTCAGTAGCTTAATTCCACCCTGCAGTCACCTGCGACTAATGCTAATTTTCACAATATAGATGGATAGCAGCACCAGCGGAAACAACAGCAGCAGAAACAGCAGCAACAACAACAACAACAGCAGCAACAACAACAGCAAGAAACAGCAGCAACAACAAGAACAACAGCAACAGCAGCAACAACAGCAACAGTAGCAACAGAAACAACATCAACAACAACAAAACTGCCTTAGGAACGATACAGGTGACTTGTCCCCGTTTCAAGCTGATGCTCAGGCACCAAGTCATTTTTCAATTCACTCTGTCATCATCACGCATTCAGCATAGGCCCCTGCCCTCCAGCCCACTGCTGTGTCCCTCCACAGGCCTCTGTCTGTGCTTTAGGGGACAATGGCCCTTGAAATCCCTGTGTGCTGAGGCTGATTGGCCCTGTACTGTCTGTGCTTTAGGGGACAATAGCCCTTGAAATCCCAGTGTGCTGAGGCTGATTGGCCATGTACTGTCTGCGCTTTAGGGGACAATGGCCCTTGAAATCCCAGTGTGCTGAGGCTGATTGGCCATGTACTGTCTGCGCTTTAGGGGACAATGGCCCTTGAAATCCCAGTATGCTGAGGCTGATTGGCCCTGTACTGTCTGTGCTTTAGGGGACAATGGCCCTTGAAATCCCAGTGTGCTGAGGCTGCTTGGCCATGTACTGTCTGCGCTTTAGGGGACAATGGCCCTTGAAATCCCAATGTGCTGAGGTTGACTGGCCCTGTGCGCTTTAGGGGACAATGACCATTGAAATCCCTGTGTGCTGAGGCTGATTGGCCCTGTCTGTGCTTTAGGGGACAATGGCCCTTGAAATCCCAATGTGCTGAGGCTGATTGGCCCTGTCTGTGCTTTAGGGGACAATGGCCCTTGAAATCCCAGTGTGCTGAGGCTGATTGGCCCTGTCTGTGCTTTAGGGGACAATGGCCTTGAAATCCCAGTGTGCTGAGGCTGATTGGCCCTGTCTGTGCTTTAGGGGACAATGGCCCTTGAAATCCCAGTGTGCTGAGGCTGATTGGCCCTGTCTGTGCTTTAGGGGACAATGACCCTTGAAATCCCTGTGTGTTGAGGCTGATTGGCCCTGTACTGTCTGGGCTTTAGGGGACAATAGCCCTTGAAATCCCAGTGTGTTGAGGCTGATTTTATTTATTTATTTATTTTTTACATCGATGATAATGGGATAGGCACTCATGTGTTTTGTTTTACATCCAGTCCCCGTGTGTGTGCAAGTTTGTAATTGCCATCTGTTCCCACCGGCACATGATGGCCTACGCTTTCGAAAAGAGGAACAGAATTTAACGTGTGTGCAAAGATGTTCTGCGTGCGTTTACATACGGGGCCTCGGTTTATAGTCTCATCCAAAGGACTTTTGGGGAAT
>JASPKP010002938.1:17500-21398 GCA_030674155.1 Stramonita haemastoma | reverse complement strand
TTATATATATATATATATATTATAATATATATATATATTTTAGGAACCCTTAAAAAACCCTTTCGTCTGTTTAAAACCACCCCAAAAAATCACATAAAAATATTAAAATAAAAAAAAAAAAAAAAGTCACACACTCAAAACATACCATTATAAAACCCGGCCTCTAGGAACCAAGGAAAAAAAAAAAACCACAAAACCCACCCAAAAACCCAAACAACAAGGAAAAAACCCTATCATAATGATGCTTCGGCCTCGGAGTGGCCGCAGCCCCCCCTTTTCCCCTGGTATGCCCCCCGTTATCATGGTGAAAAAGATGATGAAGTCGTCCATGACACCCGGCCCCTTCATGTCTGGGTGGTTCCGGGGATGCTTCATCCATGGGTTCCCCACCCCGCAAAAAATGGCCGATTTTTTTTTGTTGTCGTAGGTTTTGTAAGTTGATTACACTGGTGTAGTGATGTATTTTTTTGGTACCTGAAGGGAAAGGAGAGGGATTTTGATTTAGTTTAATTGCCTTTTGCCCCTTTGGGCATGAAGGATTTAAACAAAATAACTGTAACATAAAAAATTTGATTGATGATGGTTTTTTACACAGTTTTCACAGAAAAAAAAAAATTAGTACCCTTTCAATTATCATGAACTTTTTTAAGTATGAATTTTTTAAATTTTTTTAATACCATATTTTTTATCGAAGGGACAAATTCCCCAAAATGTGAACACGGATTTGGATACAAATATTCATAGGTGGGCAGGTGTTTGGTTCTTAAATTTCATCGCACAGGTGAGACGGTTAATTGTGTGATGTGCGTAATTTTGTACCAGGCGGGGAATACGGGTGTGTGTGTGTGAGTGGATGTACACACCACCACGTGAAGCACGCACAATACGCGCGCGCCCACCACACACCAACCCCAAAAAAACACGAAACACACAAAAAACTATATACACACAAAAAACGCGCCCCGCGCGGCACTACGCATGACACACACAAAAAACACCTTCCCCCTTTCCGCTTTAGGAAAAAGAGGCTATTGGTGACGAGGGGGCGGGTGATGAAATTTACAAAAAAGAAAACACAAAGGGACCTGGAGTAAAAAAGTACATACTGGTTTATTTCATTACCTCAAAAAAAAAGATTTTTTTTAAAAGTCACAAGCCCTTCTATTAAAACCCCCCGTTGCTAACGCACGCTGAACATTTTGGGAAAAAACGTTAAAAACCTGTTCCGCCTTTCAGTAGAGTAGTTAAAAATTTTCCACCCAGCCTAATCCCCCGTTCATATAATTTTGGGGTTAAAGGCCACAATTGAGCTATTTTTAAACCAGCCCCTTTTAGCTAGGACCAAAAACAGTAATTACTGTATTTGTTAGTTTTTTTTGTATAATTTTTATGTCTGCCCCTGTTGTTGTCTGTCGTCTGTCTGTTGTCTGTCTGTCTGTCTGTCTGTCTCGTGCCCGGGTCTGTCCGTATAGTCTCCCCGTCTGCCTGTTGTATTGACTTCCTTTTTTTAAGCCCCGCTTGCCTGTATTTTTTCTTTGCCTGTCTGCCTGCTGTCTGTCTCTGTCTGTTGTCTGTCTGTTTTCTTTCTCTGTTCTGTCTTGTCTCTTCTGTCTCTCCTCTCTGTCTCTTCTGTCTCTCTGTCTCTCTGCTTTGTCTTTCTTGTTTGTCTCTGTTCTCTCTCTCTTCTCTCTCTTTCTTTCTCTCTCTCTTTTTCTTCTTCTCTCTCCCCACCTCTCTTTTTTCTGCAGTAAGGGGGGCGCGTGGCACAGCACACGCACCGCTTTAGATTTGTACGTACTGTGGAAAATTTCGCGCGCGACGGCAGTTGTGATGTTGTGTGTTGTATCTGTATTGTTGTCTATCTTTTGTTGTTTTTTGTCAGAAAAAATAAAGACACTACCACCCCCACTACGATAAAAAGAAAAAAAATAAAAAAAAAAAACCAAAAAAAAAAAAAAAACAGCAAAACGGTCTTTCATACCGAATAGGCTTTTTGAGGACGGTGAAAGGGTACTAAATTTTTTGGATTTTTGGTGAGTGGCTGGTAAAATGTTCCTCGGGGTGTGCGGGGGTGGTTGGTCAGCAGAGGACAGTGTGTGGCCGGGCTGGCCGTGGGCTTGTTGTTCCGCTCAGGAGTAGGGCCACCCGGATAGACAAGTTGTAGCGGTATCGGTTGTTCCGGGCCAAAAGTGGTTTTGATCTGTACCAAAAAAAAAATGCTTCGTGTGTCATTTTTTGGAGTCATATTTTTTATCCTAGTAGTTTATTTTTTTTTTGAAGCATACTTTCTTTTTTATTTCTTTTTTTTTTCTTTTAAAAATTGAATGATACAAAGTCATATTATCGTAAACTGGTGCTTTTTTTTGACCCCCTTATCCAAATTTATTGTTCAGGGCTCCCAAAACATAGGGACTCCGGGGTTTGCCTTGCTAAATTCCAAAACTCAATGTGCAACTACTTCATTTCCTTTACTTACTGTTTTTCATTTGGTTTTGGGTAAGTTGTAAAAATTTTGAACCAGCTCCTCCACTCTCCCCGTCTTTGTTTCCGAAGAAATTTTCCCCCTCTGATGTTGTCTTCTCATCGTTTTTTCAGTCTGCCTCTTCGTTCCCCCTTGTATTTCCCCCGAGGATTTTTGGCCGTCCAGTTGTTCGCGTGAATGCCCGTACCACTTTATTGCGTTTCTCACGGGGGAGCGCCCCTTTTATATGGCCCCATTTTTTTTTTTTTTAAATTTGGTTTTCACATCCTCGTTAGTGATGTTATTCTGTAGAGATCCCCCGGGTTTGTAAAAGCGTTGAACCCCATTGCCTTATGGTTCTTTCAACCATTGTCAGCAGTTTGGTCCCGTGAGAAGGTTGAAATACCCCCCTTTTGTCCCCTCATATCGCTCTCGAGCCGGTTTTTTAAGGGAAAAACCAGAAGGTTTTTTGCTTTTTTGGGGGAAACCCAAAAAGGGGGCGGGTAAAATGGTACAAAACCCCCAAACCCGAGTCTAAAATTTTAAGGTTGTAAGCAGGATATAGTCAAGATTGTTGATTTTTAAAAAAAACAAAACAAAAGACAGACAGAAGACAGACAGACCGAAGACGACGGAAAGAGAAGACAAAGGCAAACATGGAAGACAGTGTTAGATACAAACATACAGACATGACAAGGTTGCTACAGGCGGTCCCTCTCACCTTTTCCAATGGGAGTGGCTCTGTGGTTGCAATGCCCCAGATGCCATTTGCCGGACATGTGTGAGCGGTAACCCATGTCTTTGAGGTAGGCTGGCAGGTCTTGAAGTCTTCGTTAGGGTGTTGTTTTTGGTCACACTGAACACGTCTGCAGACTGCGGGGCCCCATTTGTAAGGGTATTGCCTATTCGTTTTCATTTTTAAAAAAGGGGTGGTGGGTAATGAAGTTTTGGGGGGTGGGGGGGTAAGGGGCGTGTTTGTGTATGTGTGTGTTTGTGTGAGTTTGGGGGGTGTTTGTGTGTGGGTGTGTGTGTCTGTGTGTGTTTGTGTTTTTTGTGCGCGCGCGCGCGCGTGTGTGTGTGTGTGTGGTGTGTGTGTTGTGTGCGTGTGTGTTGTGTGTGTGGTGTATGTGTGTGTGTTGTGTGTGTGTGTGGGGCGCGCGCTTGTGTGTGTGCGCGCGGCTTTGTGTGTGTGTGTGTGTTTGTGTGTGTGTGTGTGTTTGTGTGTGTGTGTGTGTTTTGTGTGTGTGTGTGTGTGTGTGTGTGGTGGTTGTGTTCGATTTGGACGTTATTAAATAATTTTAGATTTTTGAAAGTTTTATTTGTGCGTGTTTTTGTGTGTGTGTAAAAAAAAATAAAACAAAACATTGTGAAATTATGCATTGTGTGCGCGTGCATGCGCACAAAACACAAATGCACCGCATACACACAACATACCAC
>JASPKP010002938.1:0-12500 GCA_030674155.1 Stramonita haemastoma | reverse complement strand
TACTATACATACAGCTATTCCAAAAGTGTGACCGTCATAAAGAGGGAGTAACTGCCTGCTGTGTCGTTCTCTTAGTGTTTTAGAAGGGTTCTCTCCCTGTTGTCTGTAGAAGAGTGTGAGAGAGCAGTCTGAAGAATATCTTAAACAACAGTAAGAGTTTCTTTCTGGGGGGTAGATTCGGAGGCTCTATAATGTGTGCTGGGAGCGGGATTGCTCAGAGGTCAGAGAACTCGCTTTCCCTCAGCCAAGGTTAAGCAGCATCGAGCGTGGTTGCCAATTGGTTGGGTGACCGTTTGTGCGCCTTGGTTTCAGGACAGCGCCCCCAATTCACCGAGCTGTCAATGGGTACCTGCCCTCTTTAGGGTCAGGGAAGGTAAAGCAGCGAAGAAGAGGAGATGGGCGCCGCCCTTAATATGCTGGCCCTAGAGAAGGTTGTAGAATCTTCAGTTGTCCCCCCACGGTCCACAGGACTACGGGACAGGTGGAGGTGAAGAGAAACTGAGGTCTCTGATGCCTCGCTCCCCTACGACCACATAGGTTGTGGGAACACCTTTACCTTTTTATGCGTGTTCCTGGAAATTCTGCTGTAAGCCTTATCAGTCTTGTTAACTTGAAGACGACAGGTATGTAGTGCACAGGTAATTATGAGCCTTAAACATAATTATTGCTATGCTGATGCTACCTTTTGTTTGGAACTATGCATCACGCTCTGTTGAATACACTTTGTTTGGAATGACAGGCCCTCAGGATATCTGCAACTTTGCTGGAAGTACCAACTGACTGACTGACTGACTGACTGACTGACTCACTGACTCACTGACTGACTGACTGACTGACTGACTGACTGACTGACTGACTGACTGGCTGGCTGACTGGCTGGCTGACTGGCGGGGAGGCGGGGGGGGGGGGGGGCGGATAGCCTAGTGGTCAGAACATTGCGCTCGCAATTTGAAGACCCGGGTTCGAGTCCGGTCGAGGAAATTTTCTTCCTGGAGTTAACATCAGTGCTGACTCCACTCTCCCCCCACAAGTCCTTCGGATGAGACTTTAAACCGAGGCCCCGTGTGCGAACGCACGCAGAACATCTTGCGCACACGTTAAATCCTGTTCCGCTTTTCGAAAGAGTAGGCCATCGTGTGCCGGTGGGAACAGATGACAATATTTACAAAACTGCATACACACGGGGACCGGATGAAAAAAGCACATGATTGCTTATTCTGTTATCCTCGATATAAAATAATAAATATATAAAATAATAAATATATATATAAATAAATATAACTGGCTGGCTGGCTGGATGGATGGATGGCTGACTGGCTGAAACTGACTGACTGACTGACCGACTGACTGACCGACTGACTGACTGACTGACCGACTGACTGACTGACTGACTGACTGACTGACTGACTGACCGACTGACTGACTGACTGACTGACTGATTGGCTGGCTGGCTGACTGACTAACTGACTGACTGACTGACTGACTGACTGGCTGGCTGGCTGGCTGGCTGGCCTGCTGACTGGTCGACTGAGTCTTCGCTTACGGGGTTGTCAAGGGTTGTGTGTGTGTGTGTGTGTGTGTGTGTGTGTGTGTGTGTGTGTGTGTGTGTGTGTGTGTGTGTGTGTGTGTGTGTGTGTGTGTATTTGCGTGCGTGCGTGCATTAGCCGCATAGCTATCTATAGCTTACGTTTTGAAAGTAAGAATAGCATAAGGACAAATTGTGACAGATGGCAAAGGGCAATATTGAACAACGTGGGGGGGGGGGGGGGCTTTAGTCATTTCAGTTTAGGTTGTGTGCGTTATAGGCTACATCTATTTATCAATTCATTTATTCAATCCATTATTTGTTACAGAGGAGGGAAAAATGTTGTGTGTGTGTGTGGGATGGGGGTGGGGGAAGGGGAGAGAAGGGAGTCAAAGAAGTAGAGAAAAGGAGACGGATAGCTAAAAGAGGGGGGCGTGTTAGTTTTAGATGGATGGTATTGTGTGGGACTGGCTCAAAATAAATGAATAAATGTATAATAACGATTGGTAAAAAGAAAAAAAGTACTATAATGATTGGTAAAAAAAAGTACTATAATGATTGGTAAAAAAAAAGTACTATAATGATTGGTAAAAAAAAAAAGTACTATAATGATTGGTAAAAAAAAAGTACTATAATGATTGGTAAAAAAAAAAGTACTATAATGATTGGTAAAAAAAAAAGTACTATAATGATTGGTAAAAAAACAAAAAAACAACAACAACAACAAAGAAACAAACTTTGATTAGATGCGATTTGTTGACTGTAAAAGAGAGTGATAGGCAAAAAAAGATGTTTCAAGTTAAGAATAATGTGGGTGTGGGGTGATGTGCTAGGCTGGATGGCTTTCACAACGTTGTGTTTTTGTTTGTTTGTTTGTTTTTGTATCATTTTATTTGTATGTGTGTCGTTGCTTTGTTGGCGTTAATTGTAAGAAGTGTTTCCACGTAAGCTAGTTGGTTCACGATCGATTAGAGAAAAGCAGCACGCGCGCGCGCGCACGTGTGTGTGTGTGTGTGTGTGTGTGTGTGTGTGTGTGTGTGTGTGTGTGTGTGTGTGTGTGTTCATTTTTTCATTTATTTATTCTTTTATATCGCGGATAATGGAATAAGCAATCATGTGCTTTTTTACATCCAGTTCCCGTGTGTATGCATTTTTGTAAATGTCATCTGTTCCCACCGGCACACGATGGCCTACTCTTACGAAAAGCGGAACAGGATTTAACGTATGCGCAAGATGTTCTGCATACGTTCGCACACGGGGCCACGGTTTAAAATCTCATCCGAAGGACTTTTGGGGAGAGTGGAGTCAGCACTGATGTTAACTCCAGGAGAAAAATTTCCTCGACCAGATTCGAACCCGGGTCGTCAAATTTCCAGCTCAATGTTCTGACCACTAGGCTATCCGTCCCCCTGTACGCGTGCGTGCGTGTGTGCATGCGTGCGTGCGTGTGTTGTGTGTATGTGTGTGTGTGCGTGCGTGTGTGTGTGTGTGTGTGTGTGTGTGTGTGTGTGTGTGTGGTGTGTGTGTGCGCGCGCGCGCGTGTGTATGTGTGTGTGTGTGTGTGCCAAAGAATGTGCAAACATTGTGTTTGCTGTGTGCGTGGTATATGACGTAATCACACGTCAGCTGTTAGGTTTGCTAATCGTTGTGAAACATTTGTTGCTGACTAAGAGATTGGAATGCTGGTGCTTCCAGTAAAGATGCAGGTTTGTTATTCACAACAAATTCTTTTCAACAGAGAGGAATCCATAGTTCCAAACAAAAGATAGCGGCAGTATAGCAACAGCAAGCTTAAGGCTAATATTGTGCCGTCTTTAGTATATAATTTGCGGACTTCGTACCTGTCCTCTTCAAGTTATCACTCACTTCCGCGCTCATTTTGAATCATTTGTAAATAAGTGGAGAAAGACATCAGAAAAAAATCTACAAACAGATAAAAAGCAATTTTAAAAAATCCCTCACGTTACATATGTGTCATCAAAATAACACTCATCCATATCTGCTTCAGCCCGAAGTTGGACAAATGATGACCTCCTTGTCACAACTACACATAAACTTTGCTCTGTTCTCTCGGCTGACCGCAGCACATGGCGCAGTGTTCTCCACAAACAGCTGAAGTAGCCTTTGGTGAAGAAAAGATCCACACCGCAGCATATTTATTTTATTTATTTTTTATTTTATTCTTTTATATCGAGGATAACAGAATAAGCAATCATGTGCTTTTTTTCATCCGGTCCCCGTGTGTATGCAGTTTTTGTAAATATTGTCATCTGTTCCCACCGGCACACGATGGCCTACTCTTACGAAAAGTGGAACAGGATTTAACGTGTGCGCAAAATGTTCTGCGTGCGTTCGCACACAGGGCCTCGGTTTAAAGTCTCATCCGAAGGACTTTTGGGGAGAGTGGAGTCAGCACTGATGTTAACTCCAGGAGAAAAAGAGAGCCAAGCGGAAGGCATGTACTCCAGCGACCTCAACAAGCCACATCTGCATCAGATGCGACAGAGACTGCCTGGATTGACCAGCCACAGCTGTCGCTGTCGCTGAACAAATGACCTTCTTCTGGCGCGAATTCCAGAGTCTACACGGACTGAGGGAGGCCTACTATGTGTTCTCACGGCCTTTCTTGCTAAGATTACTTCGCAGAATAGTCTCCTGGGTGGTGCTACCAAAACATACTACATACAAAGATTCCAAACCTTTGGTAATTACGCTACAGGGCTGATTTTTTATACATCTAGACACCGCAATGTTACCGCTGATTTTAAGACATAATTATTATAGACACCGCTTTGTTATCGTTGATTTTAAAACATATAGACACCGTTATGTTACTGCTGATTTTAAAACATAAAGGCACCGTTATGCTACCGCTGATTTTAAAACATATAGACACCGCTATGTTATCGTTGATGTTAAAACATGTAGACACCGCTATGTTATTGTTGATTTTAAAACATATAGACACCAATAAGTCACATTGATTTTAAAACATATAGACACCGTTATGTTACCGCTGATTTTAAAACAAATAGACACTGCTATGTTATCGCTGATTTTCAGACATTTAGACACCGCTATGTTATTGTTGATTTTTAAACACATAGACAACGCTTTGTTATTGTTGATTTTAAAACATATAGACACCGCTATGTTATTGTTGATTTTAAGACACATAGACACCACTATGTTATTGTTGATTTTAAGACACATAGACACCGCTATGTTATCGTTGATTTTAAAACATATAGACACCGCTATGTTATCGTTGATTTTAAAACATATAGACACCGCTATGTCATTGTTGATTTTAAAACATATAGACAACGTTATGTTATCGTTGATTTTAAAACATAGGCCTATAGACACCGTTATGTTATCGTTGGTTTTAAGACATATAGACACCGCTATGTTATCGTTGATTTTAAAACATATAGACACCGTTGTGTTACCGCTGATTTTAAGGCATATAGACACCGCTATGTTATTGTTGATTTTAAGACATTTAGACACCACTATGTTATTGTTGATTTTAAGACACATAGACACCGCTATGTTATTGTTGGTTTTAAAACATGTAGACACCGTTATGTTATCGTTGATTTTAAAACATATAGACACCGTTATGTTACCGCTGATTTTAAGACGCATAGACACCGCTATGTCATTGTTGATTTTAAAACTCTTTCTTTAGACACCGTTATGTTACCGATGATTTTAAGGTATGATTATTGACACCACTATGTTGTTCCTTTACGCCATGAATGTTTTAGCGCTGGCTATCCCTTTAGTCTGGTATTCATCTAATTTTTCTGCTTCTTCTCTACGGCTCCCGCTGGGAGCTGTAAGAACACAATGCGACTGAAATGTTAGCACAGTTAGGGAGGAGATATAGAAACACAAGAGAGAGAGAGAGAGAGAGAGAGAGAGAGAGAGAGAGAGAGAGAGAGAGAGAGAGAGAGAGAGAGAGAGAGAGAGAGAGAAAGAGAAGAGAGAGAGAGAGAGAGAGAGAGAGAGAGGAGAGAGAGAGAGAGAGAGAGAGAGGAGAGAGAGAGAGAGAGAGAGAGAGAGAGAGAGAGAGAGAGAGAGAGACTCGAACTCGAACTCGAACTCGAACTCGAAAGGTTTATTCATGAAAAAAGGCCACTGGCCCATACATGAAGGGGGTTGCCGAATAACGATAACGATAATTACTTTAAGCTGACACACAACACCATTCCATGCCATGGAAACCACAGCATTGATTTGTAATGTACATCGAGACATGACACTCTTTACAGTCCGGATATGTTACGGCATTCCGAGCCTTTCTTTCGTCCAGTCATTGTCACAGGCCCTCCACCTACGCTAGCCAAGACAGCGATGTAATAGTTCTCTAAGTGTCGCCAAGTCCCTTGAAGCACACGAAAGGGTCTCCGTGTGTAGTGTGTTCTGGATTCGCTTCCCATTCCGCAAACTGGCGAGTTTGACACGTTCCTCTTTTAACATGTTTTTCTCTTGCTGTTTGACAAACCAGTACACATATACTGGCTCAGTGTCTGGTTGGCATGCGAGCTGGATCACAATGTCATCTGATTCACACGTCACAATATCTTCACCATCTGAATGATGTAGGACAGATTTTCTAAAGTGTGTATTTCTTTGTCTGTCTCTCAGCCTTTTCTGTACTGATCTATCAGTTAGAGTAGCCACATACTGTTTGACATTTCCTTTGTCGAATGCACCAACAATATTATCATCGTTCACCTCAGGCTGCAAGACACACATATCAGCACAGTCACTACAATCAGACATACACGGAGGTTCTAAATCAACTGATGAAGGCAACCTAACTGATGTTTTTGTGTTGATGTCCTGTGTGTGTGCTGTTGGTAGGTCTACTCTATGCGTATCTGCGCATGCTGCATTCTGCTGTTCTACACTTTTGTCAGGTGGACTCGAGGCACTGAAGACACAGTCACTTTCACACACAACACTTGCCTGCTTCTCTTTATGCTTTCGAGCGCATTCCAAATCCCTGCGGGTTTGGGAGTAGGATTTTTTCCTATAGTATTGTACTTGTGTGCTGCGATTCACTGTTGGATCCGCCATGTTGGTTGACACTGCTGTGTCCACTGGTTTAAGTCGCAAGACAAAAACCACGCTGTCCCCTTCTCCTGCCACTTTCCAGCTGGAGACTGCATTGTCAGTCAGCAGGGCGCCTAAGGTCCTCTCCACAGCCGCTGGAAGTCCAGTAACTGGCATTTTTGTATGAATTACGAGTTTTACTGTAGCTCACAGAAAATGTACGCCCTGTCCGCTTCGCGTCTCGTGACCAACCGAGCGAGAGAGAGAGAGAGAGAGAGAGAGAGAGAGAGAGAGAGAGAGAGAGAGAGAGAGAGAGAGAGAGAGAGGAGAGAGAGAGGAGGAGAGAGAGAAGAGAAGAAGAGAGAGAGAGAGAGAGAGAGAGATGAGAGAGAGAGAGAGAGAAAAGAGAGAGAGAGAGAGAGAGAGAGAGAGAGAGAGAGAGAGAGAGAGAGAGAGAGAGAGAGAGAGAGAGAGAGAGAGAGAGAGAGAGAGAGAAGAGAGAGAGAAAAGAGAGAGAGAGAGAGAAAGAAGAGAGAGAGAGAGAGAGAGAGAGAGAAGAGAGAGAGATGGGGAGAGAGAGAGAGAGAGAGAGAGAGAGAGAGATGAGGAGAGAGAGAGAGAGAGAGAAAGAGAGAGAGAGAGGAGAGAAGAGAGAGAAGAGAAGAGAGAGAAGAGAAGAGAAGAGAGAGAGAAAGAGAGAGAGAGAGAGAGAGAGAGAAAAGAGAGAGAGAGAGGAGAGAGAGACACACACACACACACACACACACACACACACAGACACAGACACAGACAGACACACAACACACACACACACATACACACACAGTGTGTTGGAGAGACATACACACAAAAACAGAGACAGTGAGAGACAGACAGACAGACACAAAGAGAAAGAGAGAGAGACACACACAGACACACAGACACACAGACACACAGACACACAGACACACAGACACACACACACACACACACACACACACACACACACACACACACACACACACACACCACACAGGAGCACACCGATACAGACAGACAGACAGAGACAGATATAGAATGTCTTGTTGTGATGAGATAAAGGGCAAAGACAGCATATGCAAGATAGTGTTGGAAGCTGCATTTTCACTTCTGCCTGTTGCCAGTCCAAAGTCGGGGGGGACGGATAGCCTAGTGGTCAGAAACATTGCGCTGGCAATTTGACGACGCGGGTTCGAGTCCTGTCGAGGAGATTTTTCTCCTGGAGTTAACATCAGTGCTGACTCCACTCTCCCAAAAAAATCCTTCGGATGAGACTTTAAACCGAGGCCCCGTGTGCGAACGCACGCAGAACACCTTGCGCATACGTTAAATCCTGTTCCGCTTTTCGTAAGAGTAGGCCATCGTGTGCCGGTGGGAACAGATGACATTTACAAAACTGCATACACACGGGGACTGGATGAAAAAAAAGCACAAGAGTGCTTATTCCATGATCCTCGATATAAAAGAATAAATCAAATCAAATCAAATCAAATCAAGTCCGTGGGTGGTTTTGATGGTTGCCCCAGAGAACAGCAGCATTTGGGCATAGCAGCGCCCTAAATGGATCCCTGATCTAGAGGTAACGCACCTGCCTAGAACGCGAAAGGTCCGGGTCGAAGTGTGCGGTGGTTTGCATTCCGTTTGGGCCAAAAAACTTTCCCCCCCATCCATTAGACCATGAGTGGGCGATCTGGGTGCTAGATGAGACGATAAACCAAGGTCCCAAGTGTTACACATCATTATTTGGTGCACGTATAAGAACCCACGGCAACAAGAGGGTGTCCTTGGTAAAATTCTGTAGAAAAAGCCCCTCTGATAGGATAAACAAATAGTTGCAGACAGGAAAAAAGGAAACAAATAATGGGTAGCGCTGAAATAAGCGGTATAGGAGCAGCAACATTGGTAGGTCACAAACAAACGACAAACATGTTCTTTCTGGCATGCTGCACTAATGTTTGCTAGGGTTTCCTGCATCTCCACGTTTGACCGAACAGCCTTCCTCAATGGCTGATCTATCAACATGAATGTTCTGGTATATGTAGAACTCTGGATGTGCCATAAACTATGGTGCTGGAAGACAGAATTTACAAGTGTTACATTTTTTTTTTGCTTTTTTGTTGCAAGACTCTTGAAATTGAAACATCTTTTATTTTGGACAAGACTACACCAGGGGGCGGGATTGCTAAGTGGTCAGAGCGCTTGCTTTCCCTCGGTCAAGTTAAGCAGTGTCGAGTGTGGTTATCAGTTGGATGGGTGACCGTTTGCGCGCCTTGGCTTCAGAACAGCCCCCCCCCCCCCCTCCCCAGTTCACCAAGCTGTAAATGGGTACCTGCCCTCTTTAGGGTCAGGAAAGGTAAAGCAGCGAGGGGGAGGAGATGGGCGCCGCCCTCAATATGCTGGCCCCTGCAGAAGCTGAGGTCTCTGACACCTCGCTCCCCAACGACTGCCTGGGTTATGGGACACCTTTACCTTACCTTTACCTTTTTTAAACTACACTAACAGTTTAAATAAACTAAAGCTTTTTTCTTTTAGAAAAAACTGCATGAATAAATGTTTAATCAATCTCGGCTCCCTTCAGAGTAATACTGATTCAGATTTTGCTCAATACGTGTTTAAAACTATGAAAAATGTACTTGGTGTGGTAAACAATATTCGGTTACATTTAAAATTAATGAAACAAGTTTTTAAAACAGCAAGGTTGGAAGCTTTCACATTATGAGAGAAAAGTCATGGATACAGATGACATTGGTGAAGAATTGTTAAAATTTTGTGCTGAAAAATTGTGTATTTAAAAAAGACTGTTTTCATTGGCTTTAAACATCGGAAAAAATCAGTCATTTCCCTTATTCCCCAATTAGTACTCACCCCTACTTCTTAATACAATTACATACCCGCCGCTTTCAATCCAAGAGAATTGAAACGCATTAATCACAGTATTCTAAAACGTTATTATTCTGCACACTTTTTCTTATTTTGTCCGTGCTCAATTGGTCTATGAAGCAAAGACAAGCATGAATGGCGCTGCAGAACACAGCACAATACCTGCTCTCATTTGAACCCCTGCCCCCCACCCTGGCCCCTTTGTTGATATACTCCTTATTGACTTTCTCTGCTTTCGCTATCTCCTAGCACCATCTCCTACCCCACAGTCTGTCATCAGTCAACAGCTGTTCCCCCATCAATCTCTGGGTTCATATTTTTCTCTTTAATCGATCATAGCCTATTTGGTTTGAAAAAAGCAATATCAGCTGAAAAGTCAGTTATCTACTGTTCTTTTCAATATGTATATATATATATATATATATATATATATATATATATATATATATATATATATATATATATATATATATATATATATACATAAATCACTGTGCTGGCTTCGATGATACAAAATAGTTGTTATTTCTGAATGATTCTGATCTTGAAGATCTGTCCAACTTCTCATGAATATCTTAAAATTCTGTTCAACATTTTGTGTAGCCTATTCTGTACAGGTTGAAGCCTTTTACTTTTGGTTTGGAGAGAACTTTTCTGGACATGATTGTTAAAGTAACTTACGGAAAGATGATTGACTTTCCAAAAAGCAGCAACAGAACCTGATTGTTATCTTTGAAACTGACTTTAACAGTGGAATGTGCCCGCATGCAACACACCTGCACCAACTCTGAGGAACTTCAGAGTAGAGTTTTCACTTGGATATGTTCCTTTTTTTAATGCCATTAAAATCTGTTCCCTTGGCAAGGAGTTTTAGATATTTACATAAAACTGTATACTTTATCAAAAGTATTTCACAGTATACAATGTTTTCTGCCTGCAGTTCCCAATATTCTACTATGTGTATATGCTATTTTAAGCACTTGAAATTATAATAGATTCATACAAGATAGTGCCTCGAAAATTCAAATATTACTTCAAGACATTTAACCCAGGTAGACGTTTACTGATTTTTACAGTGTTTCATCACACAGTGAATTACATCGGATATTGGTCAAGCAATGTGCACAAGACAATATTAGATTATCAGTTTGTGGAATTTGCTGTCAGCAAAAACAAACAAAAACTGTGCAAATATTTTCTTCCATAGATAAAAAACTTGGCATCACCGATTTCTAGACTGAGACTCAAACCATGGATTACTAAGAAGACAGAGAATCCATGCTTATGTCACCTTTCTTTTTTTTTCCTTCCTCGGCTAGAGCTCCGAGATTCAACAATGGGCAGATTTTATTCTTTTTTATTTGTGATTTATTCTTTTATATCGAGGATAATGCAATAAGCACTCATGTGCTTTTTTTTTTACATCCAGTCCCCGTGTGTATGCAGTTTTGTAAATGTCATCTGTTCCCACCGGCATACGATGGCTACACATACAAAAAGCGGAACAGGATTTAACATGTGTGCAAGGTGTTCTGC
Organism: Stramonita haemastoma; assembly: GCA_030674155.1. NCBI lineage: Eukaryota > Metazoa > Mollusca > Gastropoda > Neogastropoda > Muricidae > Stramonita > Stramonita haemastoma. The sequence goes on along the minus strand of JASPKP010002938.1, from coordinate 1,474 downwards.
GTGCGTTCGCACACGGGGCCTCGGTTTAAAGTCTCATCCGAAGGACTTTCGGGGAGACTGGAGTCAGCACTGATGTTAACTCCAGGAGAAATATCTCCTCGACCGGACTCGAACCCGGGTCGTTAAATTGCCAGCGCAATGTTCTGACCACTAAGCTATCCGTCCCCTGCTTTTTTGCTTAAGCGACCGTTTTTGCCCATCATTAAAGTAGCAGCATTCCGACTTCGGGGATGATGTTTAAGCACGACATCAACGTGCATGTATTTAAGAAAAGTATCATTCGTTCCTACTGACCAGCAATGACCGACTCTTCCAAAGACAGAGGGGGGTAATGTGCGTGCAAGATGTTCTTTATACGTTTCCAGACAGGGTATGGATGTTAAAAAAAATAGTGTCATCTGGCACATGTTTTTCAGGGACATCTTTACACAGTACAGATGCTAATCCTGTAAAGAGTATGCAAAAGTTTTAAAATCCCTGGTTGGTTCATTGCTGTAAGTCATTCTTGGTGTGTGTGTGTGTGTGTGTGTGGGTGTTGTGTGTTGTGTGTGTGTGGTGTGTGTGTGTGTTGTGTGTGTGGTGTGGTGTGTGTGTGGTGTGTGTGTGTGTGTGGTGTGTGTGTGTGGCGTGTGTGTAAGCGTAGCTGTAAGTGTGTGTGTGTATGTGCGTGCGTGTGTTGTGCATGTGTGTTGTGTTTGTGTGTGTGTGTTGTGTGTGTGTGTGTGTGTGGTGTTGTGTGTGTTGCGCGCGTGTGTGTGTGTTTGTGTTTGTGTGTGTGTGTCGTGTCCGTGTGTGTGTGTGTGTGTGTGCGTGTGTGTGTGTGTGTGTGTGTGTGTGTGTGTTTGTGTGTGTGTGTGGTGTGTGTGTGTGTGTGTGTGTATGTTGTGTGTGTGTTTATTTATTTTCTTTATTTATTCTTTTATATCGAGGATAACAGAATAAGCAATCATATGCTTTTTTTCCATCCGGTCCCGTGTGTATGCAGTTTTTGTAAATATTGTCATCTGTTCCCACCGGCACATGATGGCCTACTCTTACGAAAAGCGGAACAGGATTTAACGTGTGCGCAAGATGTTCTGCGTGTTCGCACACGGGGCCTCGGTTTAAAGTCTCATCCGAAGGGACTTTTGGGGAGAGGTGAGTCGGAACTGAAGTTAAATCCAGGAGAAAAATTTCCTCGACCGGACTCGAACCCGGGTCTTTCAAAATTGCCAGCGCAATGTTCTGACCACTAGGCTATCCGTCCCCCCTATTGCTGTAAGTCATGTGTTTGTGTGTGTGTGTGTGTGTGTGTTGTGTGTGTGTGTGTGTGTGTGTGTGTGTGGTGTGTGTTGGTTGTGTAAGTGTGTAAGTGTTGTGTGTTGTGTGTGTGTTTGGTGTGTATGTGTGTAGTGTTTATGTTTTTGTGTGCATGTTTTTGTGTGTTGGTTTTTGTGTAATTTTTGGGGGTTTCGCGTGATCGCGTGATCTAGCT